>VXAD01001921.1:458151-485077 GCA_013399195.1 Dicrurus megarhynchus | reverse complement strand
TCTCTCCCCCCCCCCCAGCCCTGAGCAACTCTTATCAAAAGGAATCCATCACTGGAAAATCAACAGCAGATCAGGGACAGGCGCTGGGAGAGGCTCTTTAGCAAGTGCAGTATCTATGGGCCAGAAATCCCTAAACAGGAGTTTTTCCCTCTCTGAAAATCCTTTCCCAGCATCCCGGGACAAACCTCCTGGCCTCCCAGTGGAGAAGGACTTAACCAGTTACATGTCCTGGGGGAGAATAAACCCAGCACTGCTACACATCACTGGAAAATCCACCCTAGGGATGCAGGGTTGGAGATGAGCTGGATCTGCCCCCGGAAGATTTCTCCTCTTAAGCAGGGCTTATCCTGCACTTACACCCCCTCCAGAGAAAGCAGGAGGGGAAAGCGAGGGAATATTTCAGATATTTAAGTATTTGGGATACACCTTTCTCAGGTGGGATCATGGGGAAGGGGTTGGTTTGCATTAACTCGAGGGCGTGCTTTGGGTAAAGTTTGGGGTATTTTAGCAGCTGAACTGTTGCAGTTTTTAGAAAGAGGATTTCTGTTTTCTGGGGTAACATCTCATGGAATCACAGAATGTCCTGAGTTGGAAGGGACCCACAAGGATCATTGAGGGCAGTGTTTCCTGTTTTGGGCCAAGGTACAAACTCACACCAACAAAGAGGACGGGGAAAGGAGGGGATAAACACCTCCAGAAATAGCAGAGCCCTGAGTCACTGATTAAATCAGCGTGGCCCCACCAGACACCACAGGCTAGACCCTTCCAAGGTCAATCATCAGCTCCTCACTCCCCGGGGGCTGCTGTGCTTTGCAGCTGCATCATTCCTTTTCCCATGGGAATAGATCCACTGGGATCTGCTGGGCACCTCGGAGCACAGCCCAGCTCCAAGATGGACACATCCAACACATCCCAGTGGCTGCAGCTTCCAGACCTGGGCACCTAACCCTGATTACACTTTGGCATCAGAAGTGGTGGAGGTGGGAGGGAGCTGCCGACACCTGGGCAGGCAAAGGAAGCTCTGCAGTGAAGGGCCTGGAGGGACAGGACACAGGGAATGGCTTCCCACTGCCAGAGGGCTGGGAGAGATGGGATATTGGGAGGGAATTTTCCCCTGGGAGGGTGGGGAGGCCCTGGCACAGGGTGCCCAGAGAAGCTGTGGCTGCCCCTGGATCCCTGGAAGTGTCCAAGGCCAGGCTGGATGGGGCTTGGAGCACCCTGAGCTAGTGGAAGGTGTCCCTTGCTGATGGCAGCTTTAAGGGCCTTTCCAACACAAACCATTCCATGATTCCATGAAGATGTGCATCCCATAAAATCCTGCTCCAGCAGGCTGGCACTGCCCTGGAGGTGCCGTTTGAAATCCGTGGCACTGATCCCAAACCTGAGAAACGCGATGCTTCAAACACCAGAGAGGTGCCAGCAGAGCTGCCAGGGCAAGCAGCTCCATCCAGGAGGGGCCACGGCCTGAGCTGCGTCACTCCCATCAGAGAGCTCACCCGAGCACTGGGGATGCTCAGGGCACCCAGGGCTGCACCTTCTGCTCCAGCCACCTCTGGCCTCACTCCCACGGACACTGCAGAACCACCCAAAGCCATCCAGGCATGAGAAACTCACCCAAAAAAGCCTTCTAAGACACCAACTGTTGCTGCTGGGCAGATGAGAACTGATCCCAGCCCTCCCAAAAGCCTCCTGAGCACTGAAATCAATCCCCCACGTGCTGAATGTGATAGCAGGATTTCCTGCAGCCCCCTGATGACACCACAAGCACCTCACTGCTGCAGAGCTCCCCATGCCCTCAGAAGTGCCATCATAACTCAGATCAGGAGGGAGAGGCTTTATTTGCAAGCTGTTTTCCCCAACCCTTTGCGTTCTGCTCCCCTTCTGCGGCTGAGTGAGGGGCACTGCTCCTGCAGCAGCAGGAATCCGTCCCACGGGCGAGGCGCAGACTCTCCAAGCGAGCAGCTCTTTGCAGGAGATGCAGATGGGGAGCAGAAGGCAGCAGCTCCCCCAGGACAGGCTCTTCAATGTTTAATGTGACACCAGAGCAGGGCCGAGCGATCCAAGCTCGTGCGGCGTTTCGTACAAGGCAAAGAAAGACACGGCCAGGGAAGTGCGAAAGGAAAACACCCAAAAGACAAAGGGGAAAGCATTAATTTGTGATTCTAAAGCTCGTCCTCTCAACGACTCCCTTCCCACAATATCGATGGTTTGCTCTTTGCAAGCAGCGCTGCAGCCAGGAGGGGAACGGCCGGGGTTTGGTCCTTCAATGCCTTAATTAGACAGGAAAACAATTAAGGAAGATGATTCTAACGTCCACAGGCCTCTATGGAAAACAGCCCAAACCATCCCACTATGTCTATTTAGGTTGTTTGGGAAGCTTGGCAGATGAAGGGAGGATGTCCCAACTGCACCAGGAGTTCTCTGAAGAGATGGGGAAGTGCAGGTGTTGGACAGTTACGAATCCTTCATCATTGCTTTTCTGGCAAAGGGAGCCCCACGGAGCAGCCACTGCCAGACACAGGTTTAGGTTCTCCAGGGAAAAATTCCCACTCAGCACCTGGGTGGCATTTCCACAGTGGAAATTCCAGAGCCAACTTCCAGAATGGGCCGGGGAAGCGGGAGCTGGGTCAGGAGATGGCAGGAAACAGCTTGCACTGAGTTTTGGGGGAACAGACACAACAGAGGTGCTTGAGCCACCCCTGGCTCTGCCCATCAACCTCCTGGGCAGGTAAAAACCCTGCAAAGGGCAGATGCAGAATGCAACAAACAATAAAAAAAGCTTGAAAAGGAGTAACATGAAGGTATGACAACGATGGTGGAGATGCCTGGTGGGACACACTGGAAAACAGGAGGTGCTTTTGTTGATGTGACATCTCAGGTCCCTTTCTTGTTGCTGAGAACTCCACAAAAACTCCCCAAACCAACCCCTTCCCTCCCACCTCCGAACGTTCTCCAGCTTTGGGGGAACTTCCTGTTCCTCCCAAGAGTGTCCACAGAGCAGAGTTCAGCAGCAGCTCCCAAAGCAGCCAAACCCCAGAAGCAGAAGTTTGCAAAGTCTCAGTCTCTGGGTGCAGCTGGGGATGTGGAATTTTGGGAAGAACCTACACTGTATGTAAGGGTGACCACCTACCCCGTTTCCTTCCAGAGCCTCCCAGTTCCCTGGATCATCAGGAAGCTCGTGTTGTGTCCCACACATGGAGCTCATCTTGGACCAGCTCTGAGCC
Source organism: Dicrurus megarhynchus (assembly GCA_013399195.1). NCBI lineage: Eukaryota > Metazoa > Chordata > Aves > Passeriformes > Dicruridae > Dicrurus > Dicrurus megarhynchus. The sequence continues at coordinate 481,853 of VXAD01001921.1, read as the reverse complement.
AAACCAGCTGAATTCCTTTACTCCATCCCCATCCTTCCGCAGCACTGATGCACATCCAAGTGGAGCTTGACATTTATTAACTTCCAATCGATGCCAGGGAGTTTGGGGTTGTTGCAGTGGAGTTGTCAGCTTCGCTTCCTAAGCAATCCCCAAAGTGCTGCACTGCTTGTTCAGCAAGTTCCACCTTTTCACCACCTTCCCTTCATTTACATGGACAAACACATCAATTTCCACACACAGCACGTCAAGAACGTCTTCAAAAGCAACAAAATAAAGTCTCACACCAACAAAACCAGTCAGGTACAAATCCAATTTTAATTGTCAAGCTCACTTCTAGCTCCTACATTCAACGCAAGGATCAAAAACTACAAGTTTGAAACTAGAACTTTATTCTATCTCCAGTTTCTGATCGTTTTGGCAGCTGTCCAAATGGCAGCTTCCAAAATCCACTCATTCCAGAAGCTCTTCCCTACCTTGCAGTGCCAGGTGAACCCCACGGACTCTCCCAACAGCTCTTGACACCTTTCAGACTCAGTTCTTTGGCAACAGTTATACAGAGCATTGTGCGTATATAAAGAGCTTATAATAAAACTTCTTTTACATTCTAATTGTCTTAAACCTTCACAGAAGTATTAAAGTGCTCAATCAACTCCAAACAAACCCTCCTTCCCTACTCAGCTACTTCCTGGAAACGCCTGCACTTAAGTCAGCAAAACCAGAAGCAAACAAGAAGAGAAAAGGCATGGAAAAATAAAATAAATCCTCTGCAGGATCACGAAAACCCCTTTTGAGACAAGAGGCCTCGAGTCTCACATCTCCCATCTACCCAAATACTGAGACATAGGCCCAAATGTTCAACCAGTCCAAGCCAGCACAGCTTTTTTTTCCCCCTCCAAGCTGTGCTGATTTCCCATCAGTTGATTCTTTGGCCCCTGACTTCTGTAAGAACAAAAACCCCACAGAACAGAATCCTACTGATGCTACAAAGAAAATACAAACACTGAAGTCACACTGGTGAAGGAAAATAAAAGATACAAACAAGAGTTGAGGGGGATATTTAACCCTCCCTGCTGCCTGGATTTTAAATTCTCTCTGTAACATTTGTCACTATCTGAAATTGATCTTTCAAAAAGGCTTTACATGGGGACGCTTTTGGTCCTTCTAAGTGGGGGATGGAGGGTGCATCTCAAACCTGTTTCCTCTGGCAAGAGCTGCAGGCCAATCCACCCCACCGTGGCTCTGTGCCCGAGGAAATCCCACCCAGAGCCCCAAAGAGGACCAAAGCCACGTTCCCTTGGGCACATTCTCTCCTTCCTCCGGCCACAGCACCCAAAACATCACTTAAAGCACCCCACAAGGTGACTTTTTCCTGCGGAGACACCAGGAATTCACCCGCAGGCCACGTGTGTGTTACAGCTTCACTCAGCCAGAGGATGACACCTCTGATTGCAGCTTGGCTTAACTCTTTTGACATCTGTGGGAAAAACATGTTATTTCAGCCTCAGCAGGCCTCTGCCCTCCCTGGCTTCCAGCAGGTCCTGAACTGTTGGCTGTCACCTGCCCTTTTGCTGTTGACTGAAGATCAGACAGAGTTGTGCCACCTCTGAAATCCTGTCTGCCCCTGTTCCTGCACGCAGACCTCGCTAACAGCTCTGAGTGATCTCGGCACAGAAATGACTCAAAAGCCAGGGAATCTTGGGGAAAGTGGTCAGAAACCACACAGGGCTTTGTAGCTGCTCTTAGCAGACGTGGCAGGAGCTGTCCCCAAGGCTGCTGAAAGCCAAATTCCCTGCCTTGATAAGCTGGGGTGGTCACCCTGACCCTGGGACCTTTCAGATCAGCTTGGTGCCACACGAAGGTTGTGTTTTTACCATCTATGACATTGTTTTGCTTACTAAGCTGAGGGGTTTCCCCTACAATTCCCTCAGGAATATACAAACCCACGGATATTAGAAACTCTCACTCCTCCCTCAAAGTCTCAGTACAAAGGGTTTCGTAAGAAAATGAAAAAATTACTTCTGCACACGTGTTTGAGCGCCCTAGGCAGCTCCACAAAGATTAAATACCTTCTGATCTTTAGTGCAAATACACCAAATCTGCAGCGGCTTGAGCCTGGCTTAGCATCAGCACAGGAGCTTTGCACCCAAAGCCTTCCTCCCTTCACGACTGGGTTGGTCTCCCTCACCATGCAGAGGATAGGGTGGGAGGAAAAAACTTCTGCACTATTTACTGGGCAAACAGCTGGTAAGAAACACTTGTCTGTGCTGATAAATTCGTATTTTACGTTCCTCTTCTTCCCTCATTTCTACTTTTTTGAAAGCTCATCACCGAGGTCCACAATTTTCTGAACACTTTTCACTGTGACCTGTGATGTGCAGCAAGGGCCAAGCACTGAAACTAAAGGGCAGCTTGTTTCACAGTACTCCAAATAAGAAAACTGACCATAGTACAAGCAAAATTAAATAAACTGAAATATAAAAGACAGCAGAAGTTAAGATTCATCCAGAAATATAATATAATGTCTGGGAGCGGGGGAAAACCGGGAATCAGCCACACGACAGAAACAATGAAATGACCAACGAGGATTGATTAGGTGAAAAGAGGAAAACTTTCATTGCATTCTGTACATCAAAATTAAATGGAAAATTCACACGTTGGAGCCTCGAGACAGAATGATGAAGGTCTCAAGCCACAGGAAGAAGAAAGCAAAGAAACACCGTGAATAAAGCAACACGTGAACAAAACCAGTAACCGAGCAGCTTCCAAAGGAATAAAAGTGACCCTACCTCAACTGAGAAGAAGCAGCACTGAAGCAGAGAACAAGTAATATGGTCAGGACATGGTGGGTAACACTGACTGCACAAAACACTTGTGATATTTGGAAAGAACCAGGCCTATTTGTATAGCTATGCAAAATATATACACAACTCCATATGTATATATGTACACATAGGCACTACTGTACATATGTATATGCAACCTGGACACAACTGCCCTCTGGGTGCAAGCAAAAAACGCTGCAGTTGTGCAAAAACTACAATTCTGTGTTTGATTACCCAGGAGAAATGGGAGAAGGATCCAAACTAATTCCCAACCAGCTCAAACCCAGATGGGGTTTCATCCCCAGGGCCGTGCGAGCCCAGCCTCTGAATGTTCCCAGCTCCTTTGCAGGAATTAAAAATTCATCCAAAGCTGTGGATTGTAGCAGTACACACTGCAACTGCTTCCAAACCCACGGATCTGAGAAAACAGCCACCATCTCTCCTGACATCAGTGCTTTAGCATGAGGCCATCCCACCCAGAACACCGATTTGGGAATCCTGGGTGCACAGGGAATTGGAGTAAAAGGCCAGGACAGGGCTGTCATTCTATAAAACAAGGGTCAGTTGCTGTTCTTAGTGTTGGGGAAGAAAAGGATGTGGTGCATTAAAAAAGCCCCCCCCACCCCCAAACAAGAGAACACGGGACAACTCTGGCTGCTCCAAGCGTGCAGCCAGGCTGGTCTTCGGGTTTGTGGGGTTGGGGATGTGGAAAGTCGCATTTTCCATAAAGCTTGTTCGCCTCACAGCTCCAGAGAGCATCGTCCTCCCAAGTCCAAGGCTCCCTTGGTCTGGCACGGGCCCCGTGGAGCTGTGACAGGAGGGCATCGCCAACGTCAGAGCACGAAGGAAGTGGTGAAAGAAAACTGCAGGAGATTGTCCCACGCCTTTTCCGGCCCCAAAGGAGTTGTCTTTGCTGCTCTGCGTGCCAGGGACCCTTCAGTACTCTGCATCCATGGCATCCAAGTACTTGGCTTCGATGATCCTCGGGAGCAGGTTATACCTAAGGCAGAGCCAGAGAGAGGCAGTCAGTCCTTGCTTATGCCAGGCAGCGTTCTCCTCTCTGGCCCGAGGCTCCCGGGTGAGTTTGTCCCTGACATTCACCCAGCTCAGGGGGGACACGAAGTGGGGGGCAGCAAAACCAACCAATCCTGCAAGCAAACACAGCACTGATAGGAGCAGCAGTGCCAAGGTCCTGCTGGAAGGAGCCTCCTCCTTTCAGCTGGAAAGGAAAGAGAACATCCTCACCCCCACAGGAGGAAAGTCGCTTTCCTTGAGCTCTGTCACCACCAAGTCCTCACTCAGGGTGACAAAAATACAGAGGTGAAGAGCCATGACTCCATCCCTACCTGGTGTCTGGCTTCTCCACATGGAGATTCTCCACAGTGATTCCTTTACTTTTTAAAAAAATTTTTAAACTTGATCTTTTTGCAAGAACATCCTCACAAATTAATATATTTGGGTGAGAAAGGCACTGTGAAGCTGCTCTCGTTAAATCCCAGTGCACATTTATGTGGCATTTTCCCTTGTTTAACAAGGAAGCAACTCTGCAGCTGTTAAAGTAACTCCTAAAACACCGAAAAATCAGTTTCAGATTTCAACAGCTGTGCAAGAGATCCCAAACATCACTTATCAGTGAGAAGTACCAGGATCTCCTTAAACAGCCCCATCATAAAATAAAATGCTTGAGAGCCATGGGAGCCCACATAAGAGACGACTTGAAGAGAACATTCTTCCTCTGAACCACCAAAATCTTGTCATCCCAAAGTTCTGAATCCAAACCAGGAACTGGGGATACCCAAAGAGATCAGGTTTTTTTCCAACAGGCTGTTTTCCACTGCAGTAATGGATTTCAGTGGCTTCTCAGCATCTAGCTAAGACCACACCAGTGATCCCTCAGCACTGACAACACAACCCATGTTTCTAAAGCTGTTGGACAGATGGAAATGTGGCTTTGGGATGTGGCTGGTGCTCTGGATGGGACACTAAGCCATGCCTCACTCATTTGTGTTCGATTCTTGATTTTACCCCCTGGCTACTGTCCCATTTCCTCTTTCTCCCTTGACTTCTTAAAAAGAAAAAAAATAGAAAAGATATTAAGTTTTTTCTACTGCCTCATCTATTTAGAGTGCCAAATCTTTGGGAAAAAGTCATTAACTGCAGAGCTCATGGATCACAGTGCTGCCTTCTTGGCTGGAGGCCACAGACACTACACGAAGGCAAAAGAAATCAGAGGAAGGAAAGCCAAGGGCAAATTTCCATGCTGTGCCAGGCAGCAGCATCTTCCCCTTGGCAGCAGGGCTGATTATCCAGCTGCTGGGAAAAAAGTGCCCTGGAAAGAGAAATGAGTTAGCAACACAGAGGGTATAAAGTGACAGCATCTTATTTACTGAAAAGAAGATACATTTGCATATTAGTACCTAGCTCTCAGTACAAAATCAGGTTTTTGGACTGCATTCTCTCCACGCTAATTTAGTTTTTTATACCATGTCCAATACCTGAATTTGGCTGAGTGTGTCTCATGTTTTCTGTTCTGCACTGAGCTGCCCTGCGTGCAAAGCTGCAATTCCCACAGGAGCCACTCATCCAGCACTGCTCACAGTTGGAATGTTCACCAGCCACTTATCCAGGCACCCCAAGTGCCACTGGTGTGAAGGGCAGGCGAGACATTACTACCAGAGGAACAATAATTTCAGTGTTTCCCAGGACTGTTTATCTTTTAAAATCCAGCCCAAATGGCTCTACCATGATCCTGTTGAAAGGCACGGTAGCTCTGACATTTGCTCTTGGTTCAGAAAGGACTGGACCCATCTTTATCAGCCAAGGAAAACACCACAGCAGGTGCCTCTGCAGATCAGCACATTGGCAGCCCTGAACTTTGGGATCAGAGGGAAAATCTCTGGGACTGCAAGCTCAGGGTCAAGCAGATATCACTGGTACCATGCTGGCCTAAAAATAACCAAGTGGACTGGGAACTTGAACTGTTCCTTCCAAGATCTTATTATGGCCTCTCATTATATCCAAAGGATTGAGAGCATGATTTAACTGGAGAATGATGGGCAGTGGCTGCTTATGAACCCCAAGGAAGACCTTAGTTCAATTTCTCAACGATTCTCTTTTAAGACTGTAGGATATTGTGGTGTTCTCCCAACTTTAAAGATCTATTTTAAGAGTAAATGTTGCCAGTTTCACCCAGCTGCTCACTGACAGTGGCACTCAGCAGTGCAGGAGGTCTGTGAGGCCACCACAGCACTGGATAAGAGCGAAGGATTCCTCTTAGGAAAAGTTTCCAGCTCTGCTGTGAGCACTGGCCTGAGGAAATCAAATTGCAAAGTGATAAGGAACATTATCAAATACCAGCTAGAGGCTCGGACTATGGCTTCTCAGGAAGGCACTCCTGATCAGGCATCTCAGAGGCACTAAAAAGGAGAGGTGTTGCCTCCTGGGAAGCTGGAAGAAGAGCGCCTGCCAGCCCAGAACCCTTTGCACAATTCCCAGCAGCAGTGAAATCCCAATTCCTCTTCAGGCCTGAGTAGCTGGTGAAAAAACCCTCATTACCCACTTCCAGGAGCTGGTTAGTCTGGAAAGTGCAGAAAACCCTCCTGAACCACTCACATTTCATGGAATAGTTGGGATTGGAAGGGACCTCTGGAGATCACCCAGTCCAATCCCCCTGGAGCAGGTGACACAGGAACATGCCCAGGTGGGTTTGGAAATGTCTCCAGAGAGGCAGAATCCACCACCTCCCCGGGCAGCTGTTCCAGTGCTCTGCCACCCTCAACACAAAGAAGTTCTTCCTCATGTTGAGGTGGAACTTTTCGTGGTTTAGTTTATGGCCATTAGTCCTTGTCCTGTCGCTGGGCATCACTGGAAAGAGTCTGGCACCATCCTGTGACACCATCCTTGGAGATATTTATATGGATTGATGAGATCCTGTCTCACTCTTCTCTTCTCCAGACTAAACAAGCCCAGCTCCCACCCTTTCTCCTCTCCTCAGACTTCTGATGCCTTAGGTTTTGACTTTTATATTTTTCAAATCCCATACTGCTTAGTGTGTAACTCTGAGGTTTCTTGTAGCCTGTTCATTTCTGCTCTCTGTGCTAGGCAGACATAACAAAGCCTCTCCAGGCCTGCTCTCCAAGGACACCCAGACCGCCCTAGGCCCAAAATGTGTAAACCAAAGACTCTAAAGGGGGGGCAAGCCTGGGGATATTACATAATTAAACTGAAGCTTTAATTGGAGAATTAACCCTGATATGCAAATGGACCAAACCTATAAAAGTGTGAAGAACTCGTGACCTGCCGTCCATCTTGGGGTCCATCTTGGCAGGAGCCTCTGGCTCCCCAGGGTGTGCCTTTGAAGGCCTTTCAAATAAATACCCACCTTTATTCCCTTTTCCTGTCTAATCTCTGTGTCTAGGAGGCCTCTTAAGGCATCACTTCCATCCAAGCCTGAAGACACAAGGCATGGGAGACAGAGAAAAAAAGACAGCCAACTCCTACCTGATGGGGATCATCCCAATCATGATGAGGGGGAAGATCATCTTCATGTAGGGGAGGGGTGACATTCCAAACCCACAGAGGATGAGGAGCTGCAGGACCTGCAGGCCTGTGAAGTAGTGGATCTTCCTCTGGGGGACTCTGCGGATGTAGTGGGTGGGAGGATAAGCAGTCTGGGAAGAGAAGAACCACACGTTAGACACGCAGGGACCTGAGCTTGTGACAGCAGAATGGGCCTTTGGAACACCAGGGCTTGAGGGAAGTCATCCATTTGTACAAGCAATGCATCAACATCAGGGTCCTTAGCAGGTTCAGCAGCTGAACACGGGATTTGTAGGGTTAATTCCAGTGCCTGACACCCCTGTACTGGCAGCAAGGATGACTGGGCACTGGGAGCCTGGAGAGAAGACAGGACACACCTCAGGGCCAGCATTGCCTCTGGGAGCATCTGGAGTGCAATGTGGCATCTTGGCAAGTGCACGAACGAGATTCCCTGAGGAGGACTGGGATTGTCAGGGCTCTCCAGCCAGAGGGGGTGGGCAGGGGGAAGGAGAGCAGATGCACCCAGGTGGTGTCACTGTGGATGGCTCCTCCACCTGAAACCCAGCTCCTCGTTATTTTACAGCCTTCTAAGGCTCCAAGCTTGCCCCTGGTGCTCCCATCTTTTGGCTGAACCTCGTTAGGGGAAGCCCAGGAGATCAGGGAGGTGCAGGAAGAGGCTGTGCTCAGACTGCAGGGATTTTCTCAGCTCCTATAAGCCACCCATTTTTGAGAAATAAGGGGGAAAAAAATGACATTAATGGGCTAAATATGGTGGTTTCTTTTGACAGCTCCTTGCTCATGTCTGAGCACAGGCTTTGACTCACTGTCTATACATCAATGAAGAGGATGAGCGACTGTCTGCTGGCACCAGTACAGCCTCAGTGGGTTTCAGATTGTGCCATGACTCATTAAAAGGTTTCCACAAAAGGGACTTTTCCATATTTGAGAATACTTTTTAATTTTCCACGCCGAAGCCTGGAAAATTCCACACATAATTCGTACTAGAACCAGAAGTATTAAGTCACATACATCAGTAGCTGTTCAGCCCTCGTTCAAAAATTGACATGACAAATGTAATCTTTAGCCGAATTTCACAGTTTTAACCTCTGGGATGTAATATTGGAGATCAAGACAGATTAGCAGAGATGCAGAGCCAACTGTTGGGCTTATTAAGCCCTTGACCCTTGTTACATAAGAGAAGGTGAGCTGGAGATTGCTCCAGGTACCACCTACACTGCAAACTAACAGCTTTTTAGCACCTGTAACAGAGACAGATTGAAAATACTTCTTCCAGGTTTGTTTTCAACCCACATCACAGAGGTTTCAATAATGCAAGTAATTTAATTTTGAGTTTAAAATCCCATCTTGTGGTATTTCACCCAAAATGAAAGTGTAAAACAGCACCAAAAAAATTACCTGCCTGAAGCTTTGCTGGGGAAATCAAAGATCATAATTTCATGATGTTGTGCTTTTGAATATTTTATATTAATGGTTTTTTAAATGCATGTACTCTGCAGATGACACAACATCACGGGGGAGGGGGGTAAAAAATCCCCCAAAAAAACCTCACCAAAAAAAAAAAAAACCCCAAAAAAAAACCACCTCATGAAAAATGCCACATTGAGAGAGCACCAGTTTGACCACAACCCCAGGTACCTGTTCCTTGAGCAGCAGAGCCACCCTTTCAAAGAGCTGGTTCCCATCAATGGAGGTCAGGGCGATGTAGAGGAAAAGGCCAAAGAGGACGGGCTTTGGGATCCACTGGAGAGGGAAAGGGAGGAGCAGCAGCGAGAGCCCCACCAAGAAATTTGCCATCAGACTCGTCAGCCGGGTCTCCTTCACACTCACGATCCTGGAAGCAGGAAAAGTGGGGTCAGGAAGATGGGATAACAGCCCAGGATCCACCGAGTGTTTATCCCAGGGCTGGCTGCTCCATGGGGAGCAGGACACGTGCCACCAGGGAAAGGGAAACTCATCCCCACCACACTGAAATCAGCACTTGTGGCCTCGTGCTGACACTGAGGAGGCAGAGCCTGGCTGGAGCCAGGCCAGGCACTTAATCCACAGCTCAAACAGAGCAGCTGGAAAAGGGCCAAATTCCTCTTCTGCAAAGCTCCACAGATCCTATCCTGAACTAAATTGCCCTCGAAACTGATTCTGTTTAGCACAATGCACAAAAAAAAACAAAAGAAAAAAAGGCAAAAAAAAAAAAAAAAAAAAAAAAAAAAAAAAAGGCTAAAAAACAAACCAGGCAAGAATCCTCTTTCTGGGCAGTAATCCTTCCCTTGATTTACCCAGGGCACATGCAACTGGCTTCTGTCCCAAAGAAAACTCATTGACTTCTCCAGGAACTAAGGAACCTCTTGGAGAAAAAAAAAAAACAACAGAAAGTCAGCAGTCTCCTGACAGCAAGTCAGCATTTTTGATGGATACGAGGATCTCCCTGTTTACATGGAAAGGAATGCTGAGAGCACCACACAGGGATTTAATCCTGCTGTGGGCAATTGCCTATTACCATGCAAAACATGTAATTAATTAATGCAAATTTTCCAGAGCTGACGGGACACAGATTGAGCTTTTTTGAGGGGAAGAGTGACAGGAAAGCAGGCAGCAGCTTTAGCAACCTACTTGAGGGGAGGCTGCTCTGTTTTCTTTTCACTTCAGCTAAACCTGTGAGTTTTTCCTCCCAGTTTGAAAAAAATCACCAGAAACACTAGGAGGAAAGAAAACCTGTATTTGTCAAGACTACTTATAATGAGAAAAAAATAGCATTTTTAACTTTTTTTTTTTTTTTTTAGTAGGTAAATCCAACAATTCAGAGGATAAACCTCTATTATGAGGGAAAATTTTTGTCCATAGGCTGTTTTGGTGTCATTTAGTGACCTCATTCCCTGGGTGAGACCCCTCAAATTCTGAATTAACCCTGTACACAAATTGTTCTGGGGATTAACACCAAAGATCTATCAAAACACACTTCCCTCCTTTGCACATCTGCTGCTGGGGCTTCATAATCCCTTCTGTCCTAAAGAAGATTGAATTATTTCAACATTAAGTTGGAGAGTTTTGCTTAGAAGTAAGGTCAGGTTGAACCTCAAATCTGTTTATACCTTGACGGAGCAAAATGAAGCTGAGGGGATGAAGGAGCCTTCCACACCCGTATTTGGAGAGAGAGGGAAAGGGTGACAGCCCAAAGCTTGCTCTGAGGATTTGGACAACAAGGCAGAATTAACAGCAGCAGTCATGAGACCTAAGGAACAACAGGTGCCACAAACAGCACACAAAGTCCTGAGGACAACACTGGAATTCTTCTGTGAGTAGTGGGGCAGGGCATACCCATCATCTGGGATTACCAGGACAGGATGCACAGAGGTGTTTAAGTAACCTTCCAACAGGTTTAAACCACAGCTTTCCTCCTTCCAAACAGATTTTGTTGGATCCTCTTGCAAGTCTCCTATGTCCAAGGGGTCCCTACTAGTGCCTAGAGAAGCTGAGGGAGAGCAGAGCCAGCTCTGGTAGAACTGGGACATCACCTAAATGGATAGAATTTGGCATCTTTCCCACTGCCTCCAGGTCTGGATCACCACAGAAGTCTTGGAGATGAACAGAGCCAAGCAGCCTAAAGTGCAGCTGGAAGTGCTGTGCCAGAGTAATTCCATGGTCTGGCCACTCCAGAGCTGCCAGCACCACGAGGAGCCTCCGTGGTGGCTCAGAGAAGCAGGAGTTGAAGGATGCACTGATTTAGCCTCACTCAGGCACAGCAAGAGCTCCTTCAGCACCAAGTCAGCTGGAAGAATTCCAGAATTCAGAGGAAGAATTTCTGCTCTTTCAGACAGAGGTCTCACCTCCTGCTGGGGAGGCTCCTGCCCTGCAAGCACACACAGGCCTGCAAAGGGAAGTCATGCAAATGGAAGAGCTCAGGAACAAAACGAGCTACAAACCCACGTTTCAGTCAGGTGCAAGGCTGCAAGAACAAGCTCAGAGTGGCAGCCCTTTGCTAAGAGATTTCTGAAGTTCATGGCATTTTCTACAGCCATCTCTTAGGGATGCAGCAGTCACAGCGCTGTGTTTGATCACAGACAGGACGTGCTGCAATTACTGCCAGCTCCTGCTAATGCCACTTATTAGTTTGGAATATTTTATCAGAACATAGCTAAAATTGCTCATAATTGGCCAAACATGATGTTTTTAAAACTGATGTTCCCAGCTTTAGATTGGTGGTCTGCAAATTCCAGCACCTCACTTCCAGAGTAAGAACATCACAGTCACATTAAGTCAACAGAGGAATTCTTCATTTCCATGTGTTCAGAATCTGGTTTGGCCCTTGAGGAAACAGCTCCAGAAAGTCTGTGCTGTGATGGAAATAAAATAATTAATGGAGATTAAAGAGCATAATCCAGGCTCATTTCCCCAAAATCCTCTAAATATGGCTAGCATGGGATTAACCATTCCTGAAGTTCTCCATGTAAGCAACAAGAGCCTGTTTGCAGATTGCCACAGGAAACTCGAATCGTTTCTTTACAGGGGAGAAGAGAATTTTGCTTTCACTGTGACAGATCTTTATCCTTGTTTATATCATCATCCTGTGGGAGCTTTGATTTGAGTGCAGGGAAGGAGCCTGCCAAGGGAGACAGAGCTGATTTTCTAATTGAGCTTCATTTCTTTTTCAGCAGAGCTGGCTAAGAGAGGGGGAAAAAAAAAAAAATGACTACATTGCTTGGAGCCTCCTGTGATAGCCCCAGTGCTTCACAGAGAACAAAAGGGTTCGGTCTCAAAGGGAGTTCAAAGCACCAGGAAACCCTCATTCCCTTTTTCACTCCCAAAATCCAGTGCCCAGCACCGATTTGCCTGCAGCAGAGCAGAGCTGTGCCATGAGGGAACACACTCAGGAAGATCAGGGCATCCCTCAGCCCGTCCAGGCTAATCACTGGAGCTGTAGCTAGGTCAGAGTGGCCAAAGAGGCTTCTCTGATGGCTTTTTTTGGGGGCAGCTGGGTGAAGGAGGAGAGGACAAGGGCAGGAATTAGTCCTTAGTACAGGCAGGGGACTTGACTTTGTCAAGGAGAAGCCAGAATACAGAATCATGACAGTGGAAAAACAGGAAAAAGAGGCATTTGGATATTAAAAGTGACAACAGGAAGGAGGCTTGGCACACAGGTTTCAATGTGTGAATTCTGCATCTCTCAAAGAAACACAGAGTGGAGGTACCCCAGAGCAGATCACGGACATGAGGAGCAAGGGCATGGATTAAAACCCTACAGAACTCAAATTTCAAAGTTGATTTTTTTTCTTTAAATAGGGTTTAGTATTTATTCAAGAAAGATATAGCTGTGGAAACAACTGACAGCAACGTACCCTAATGGGAATACAAACCCAAGGGACTGATCTCCCAGGAAAAGATCTGTAGAAGAGTTACAGGGAGCAGCAGGACTCAGCAATTTCCAGATGTGGAAGGTGAAATCTGTCCATCCCTGACCCAAAAATCAGCTGTGCCTGGTTGGGCTGGGTCATTTGGCACCAAAACAAGCATGAAGGCAAAACAGACCCACTCCATCCCCCAAAGTCAATGACCACTTAGCCTCACTTCTGCTAAGTGGCCACTCAGAAAATGGAAACCAAGGCAGGCTAATTAAAACTAATGGTACATGAGTGGAAATTACCACTCCTGTGGTAAAAGCACTCAACTGCAACAGACTGAGATCAAACGGGCCAGATCTGCTCCAGAGCAGAGATTGTTTCATGAGAAAAAGGGTTTTTTTTTCAAATGTCTGTGATAAGAATGTGTTGCTCAACTCAGAACAGAAGAAGAGTTGGTCTTAAATAGAAACCCATGACCCAGCCATGGCTTCACACTTGTTTTTGTTTAAAACCCAGAGAATTTAAGCATCTCCTTCCCAAAATGTGGTGGGAGATGTTATGGGAGCTCTGAAATAATGGTGCATTTTTCCTCCCCTTCGTAATAACCACCAGACAGGTTTCAGGCAGTGAATCAGCTTTGGATTCCTTCGGGGGAAAGCATCCGGAGAGATCCGGCCAAAGCATCTCCTCAGCTTTCCACAAGGATGAAACTGAAAATGGCCTTGGCTGACTTTTCCAGAGGAGAATTTGCAATGGACTGGGTGGGATCCCTGTAGGATGCTGCCACTGGCCAGAGCATGCATTTGAGCACTTGAGCGGAGGGGATGAAGCCAAATCAAAGCTCACTGGGTGCATCTCTCCATCACCTTCCTATCTCACACATCTTGGAGACAACAGCCAGCTCCCCAACCCTGCAACCCACTGTTCCCAAAGGATTGGGAAGCCACAAATGAATCCAAAGAGATCACTTACGTCTCATAGATGTGTCCACTCTCCACCCTCTCTTCCACGTAGGCCAGGGCCCGGACGTGCATGGGGGAATGCGGGAAGGCCGCGTGGATCCAGGGCAGGCCGAACACCGACAGCCCCGTGTTGATCAGCGCCACGAGCAGCAGGTCCCAGTGGTAGGCTGTGCCCTTCACCAGCCTGGAACGAGGGGTTGGGGACAGCAGTTACACCTGGTGCGAACCCTGCAGGCCACCCTTGTTGAACACTCAAGTGTTCTCACTCACACACACAGAGATTTCACACCTCTGGATTTACCGTTGGCACGGTGTGAAGACTAAAGGTAGTGAAATGTGATGGTTTGCTCCCAAAGCTGTCGTCATCTGGAAAGAACAACTCTGAGCAGAAAGGCAGCCCACTACAATAACAGCCCATGAAAACTTCTTCAGCGTTTTTCTCCTACGTTTATTGCAGGGTCTACACAAAACCCACGTGTGTGTTTGCTCGCGGAGCCCACAGAGGGAGCGGACAAAATCCTGAGCATTTGTTGTCTAAGTACTGACACTGAAGTTTCCCATCTGTCTTGTTTGTAACCCTGATGTCTCTCCCTGCCCACGAGCAGAACACGTGCTCGGTATGCTGCAGTAATCCCCTAATTACGTAATTGCTGCTGCATGATAAGAAAATGGGACAGGAATTCATTAAACTTCAGCTCCTCCTTGGTAGTCACAGAATCATGGAATGGATCACAGAATGGTTTGGGTTGGAAGGGACCTTGGAGATCATCCAGTTCCAACCCCCCTGCCATGGGCAGGGACACCTTCCACTAGCCCAGGTTGCTCCAAACCCCATCCCACCTGTCCTTGGACACTTCCAGGGATAGGGGAGCCACAGCTTCTCTGGGCAACCCATTCCAAAGGGTTGGTAGCCAACCAAGGAGATTTGCTCCTAAGTTCATCAAATGCTGCAGAACTTCCCTGTGCTATTTTTTAGGGGATGGGGAAGCTGACAGCCTTCACTGAGGAAGCTGAGCACACCCACTCTGCCAGGACTGTGCAGAAAGCAGCACTAAGACTGAACTCACATCTACTTTAACCTTGCCAATTTTTGCAAGGTCTGCCCCTTTCCTGAATATTTCCATCTGGCATCAACTGCTGAGATATTATGAGTAAAGTTTAGAAAAAAGGCTGGGGAAGGATTCAGCTCTCAGACTTTAACCCTCACTGAAAGGTCTAAGGCTGTACTTCTGCTGCTGGGGCACTTGACATCCTCACACAACGCGAGGGATCAGCTGAATTCTCTCTGGGCACCATCAGGGGCACCATTTAGATATGTCAGTGCCACCCAAACAAACTCCATTCAACACCTCAGCACAGATCTGGAGCCAACCAAGATGCTCATGGACATGAGGCACGTGGAGCTGGGAGAGTTGACCCAGCACATGAAGATCAAAGCCATTGTTTGGGCAGCAGAAATCTTGGGTGGGGCTCAGTTTTGGGACAAAAAGCCTGGTCCCACTGGGAGTGCCCCCTCCACTGACTGAGGAGGTCGTGGGGTGACCGGGTCAGGTAGGTGTCTACCCTACAAAGGCTCTGGAAGGTGCTGGCAGGAAGGGTGGGATTGCAAACGCGTTTCCTGCGTTGGCTCACGCTTTGGAAACACGGCCCCTGCTCACGTGCTGCTTTCTCTGAGCAAAGGCACCTTCAGCACCTTCAGGGTCATTGTTTGCTGTCCAGCTCATTCTTTTCAGAAGGCTTAAAGGACATCAACGTGTTGGAATGAATCCAGAGGAGGCCACTGAGATGATCAGAGGGATGGAGCAACTCTGCTATGAGGAAACAGAGAGAATTGGGATTGCTCGGCCTGGAGAAGAGAAGGCTTTGGGATGACCTAACTGGGGCCTTCCAGGAGCTGAAGGGAGCTACAAGAAAGATGGAGAGAGACTTTATAAGGGCCTGGAGTGACAGGACAAGGGGGAATGGACTCAAACTGACAGAGCAGGTTTAGATGAGATATTAGAAAATAATTCTTCCCTGTGAGGGTGGGGAGGCCCTGGCACAGGTTGCCCAGAGAAGCTGTGGCTGCCCCTGGACCCCTGGAAGTGTCCAAGGCCAGGTTGGATGGGGCTTGGAGCAACCTGGGACAGTGGAAGGTGTCTGTGATGGCACCATGAACAGATGATGTCAAGCCCTAGTTTTTCCATCTCTAAAAATCCCTGTCCTGTTTTTCCACCTCTAAAATCCCTGCCCCAATACCTGATCAGCATCAGCTCAGCCCTGTACCGAGGCACCGTGAAAAACACCCTGAAAAACTCCAAAGAATATTTTGCATTCCTTAAAGACGTTCTAGTGGAAAAAACCAAAAGTTGACAAGAAATTCGTATTAGCCAAGAGATGACCCACTTATGTACAGATTTATTCAACACTTAAAGGGATATAATAGAGATAAGAGGTGGTCAAAGGAAACTAAATTAGTGTAGCTGAATTTGAGCTTGTCTCCTCTCTCCTAATGCTGTGTCACTCCAGCTACAACATGGAGAATGCTAATAGATATTATGCAAGGAGAGAACCCTCCCACGCATCACATTAGCAAAAAATCCTCGGAGACGTGGTAGTTTCCCTGGAAAAAAGTCATCCATGTTCATTCTTGACATCACAGCTGATTGCAGTTGGCACAAAACCATCAGAGGGAATATTTTAATAGTGCCACATCTCAAGTTTGCACATAAGTGAGACTTATCAGACATTGGACATATTGGTTTATTGCACTTCCACCTTTTGTCAGTTGGAATTTACCAGCTCCAAACACTCCCAATGCTCAGCTGCAGCACATTGTGCTACAACATTTATGTAGGTCATCGACTTCTCATTTTCAATGAATTCTCTGTACTGCCAGAGCAGTGCAAGTGTTCACTTGTGTCAGACACTCCCTAAATATCTTGAGGTGCATCCAAAGACCTCAAGCCGTACAAAATATCCACTCCAGATTCGCTACGCCACCTCTTGGCTCCCAAAACTCTTCCTGAAAAACACTTTGGGAGTTTTAGGGGACAAACGATGGCGTTGAGCAGAGGGTAAAGAAGAAACAGGTTGAGGTGATGAGCTCGTTGAGGATTTGCGGTTGCGGATCGCTGCCACAAAACTGACAGGAGCTAAGCAGCAGAGTTACCTCCGTCTGTGGCAACAGGAATTCCTAAAACCACATCCTGAATACATTTTCTGATGCTCAGACAAGCTTTGGGCAAGCAGTGCTGGTGACAGACCCAGGGACATCCCTCCACAGGAGCAAAAGCAGCACCAAAGGCGTTACCTGTTCTCTGGGGCGTTGGTGAGGGACGCAACAATGTTCTGCTCGATGAAGAAGAGCATGGAGAGGAGAAATCCCAGTCCCATGGCACTCATCACCGACCCAATGGACAGGGACTGCACGGGGGCCAGCACAAACAAGCTGTCAGAGGCGTTGTAGTTGAATTTGGACACTGCAAAGAGGAGGGGAAAGATGTTAGGAGGCACCTTCTTGTCCAACCATCAGCGTTTTACCCACACCACGAACTACTGGGAAGCAAGCAGGAAAGCAGGCGTGATGCTCTGGCACGTGGGAGCCTGGAGGCCATGGAAGATGGGTCCATCTGGCTGGTTTGGTTTATTTTTTTCCTCTATCCACTTAGGACTTGGCTGCCATCCTGATGGGACAGATCACTGCTAGTCCTAGTGAGGCATTACAGATATTCAAGCAAAACAAAAGAGGGAAACTTGTTTTCCACAGATGCAAGGTGTTTTTAGATGAGGAAACCTTATTTCTAACCAGCACCATAAAGCTCAGCTCATCAACCCACAGAGGCATTTGAAAACCTCCTCATGCCCAACAAGCTGTGCAAGGCATTTTAGTATAAAAACAAAATCAAACCTCTGCTGCCACTGGAAGCAATCCACGGCTAAGGATAAATCACACATGGCCACGCATCATTTTGCAATCCAACTGGATGGAATGGCCATCCCAATTAAAAAAAAAAAAAAAAAAAAAGCCATTTCTTATTTGTTTCCATACATTTCCTCACATCACCCGCTCGCGTCACTGCGGGACAATGCAATTCCTGTCCCCGTGATCGCTTCCTGATATGGAAAAGTTGATCTATCTCGCCAATGAATGGTGTCTCATTTTTAGATTTCCTTGTGTAACTTAGAACGGCCCAGATGCTCTGCACCATTTCACCTAAATTAGGAAAACAAACTGGACACAAAGAGGACAAACTGGGATGACCAACTCCATGTTGATAGGACTGGCAACAACCCTTCCTGCCTGCTGATTACTCTGCCCTTTGTTCTTTGCCAGGAATTGTTCATCTCCCTTCTTGTGACACACATCTCAAACTCATTGAAAAGGCACATCTGGATAATTTTTCTTGCCCCAGCCTCATTTGATCAGGGTTTTGAATGACATAAATCTAATGGTGAGGAAATCTTGAGCTCTTGGTGGGAGGTACAGGTAGTATTTGTGAAATTACATAGAAGAACTTCTTTTTTTAGCAAAACCCTTCTAGGATTTCACTTCTCTCTTTCATAAACCCCGGTATTTCAGAGAACAAAACCAGAACTTACTTTCAATTTCCTTGAAGATATAGGAACCCACAACAGAGAAGGTCAGGACTGAAATGGGTAAGGCACAGTCGGACAGAATTTCACGTACCCTTGCGTGCAAATATGGGCTGCAAAAAAGACAAAAAATTCCCATCAACACCCCACTGTCAGGACAATCACTCAATCCAGACAACATTAATGCTTTAACAAGTGAAAATTCAATCCCATCTTGCAATGCTAAGGAGATACTCGGAGTGAAGAATTAGCCTTTCATTCAGCTTTAAATCTTCTGGAACCTGCGGCCTTTGAAGGGCAATGAATGCATAAGCAAAACACAAAGAAACAAGAAAATAAGATGCAAACTAGAAAAAAACAAGGCCTTCAAGCACCAATTTGCTCTCATTTCCACTTTACTTTAATTGCTTCCTGCATTTCAGATGAAGAGTTTTAAGAGCAATAGGAGCAAACCCCAAATTAGAGCTGGTGTTTGACTCCCAAGAGCACACTGAAGGTACATTCCCAGTAGACCTTCCTGCACCATCAGGAACTTCTGCCCAGCAAAGCGGTTCAATGCCTGTTTGGAGGGGGTTACAGGGATCCCAACGTGAATTGGAAACCCAAAGCTTTTTTAGAAAGTCATTTGTGAGGCCAAACTGAAGAGGAGGGCATCGTCCACTGAGCGAACATTTTGTGCTGCTGAGAATATTTTCCAGGTGGCCCTGCCAAGTTCATCTCCGCCGTTGGCTTCCACCTGATTTTCCTGGGTTGCAGAATTAAGATCGGAGCTGTTAATGACTCCCTCAGAGGGAACATGAAATGATCAGCAGTCCGAGCTCCAAAGAACTCACCTTTTCTTGAACTGATAGAGTGTGTGGCCGAGCCAGAGGGTTCCCAACATCAACATGAGGCTGAGGACGGCGGTCTCACGCCCATAGTGCCCATCATGAGGGCAGGTCTGGTTCTCGCTCACCGAGGAGTTCATCAAGAAGGTGGTGTTGATGCTGAGCCCTGGGATAGCATCAGCCCGTGGTTTTCCTGGGTAACTGCCTCCTGTGTGCCCGTGGTGGTAATATTTCTTAAAAACTGCACAAACAACCAACAGGTGAGCGTTAGGAGAGGAGTGTGACAACCAAAGCAAATAAAATAAAGTGGGTTTCTTGCTTCATCATGCAGCATTAATGTTACGCTTCACCTGGTTTCTAGCTCTGCCTCTCAACCCAGCAGAAAGACATCAGAGCTGTCACTCTCAGGAAGCCAGCACTTCACAAATTGATTTTTTCACTTATTTTAACAGCTAAGAGTTAAATTAATCCATAAAGCACTCCCAGTGCTAATTATGTGGTTTTGTTCCCAACACTGGAAGCACTGCTCTTAGATATACATATAAATATTTCTATATAGACACCTGCTTTCAGCAGCCTGGCAAACCAATTCCATCAGGATTCTCTGGAAACACTGAGAGCAGCCAGGCTGCACAGATCCTTAAGTGGATTACACAGTGTCCAGTAATTACTTTTCTTCCAAGGCTAGTCCAGATGTTAGAGATAAGTGTTGCTGATGTGCAAAACCTGGCAGAACATTTAAATTTACAATGCAAATTAGAGTTATAGGGCACCTGAAGTAAACCTGCATGAGCAAAACACCCCGTGAAGCCCCTGGAACTGTCCATAAATGTTTTAGATCAGCTCAAAGGCATTGATATAAGGAATGGACAGCTGTAAAGACCCTCTTGCTCTTGAGGATTTACTGTGTTCCCATTTCTATGGCACTGGCTGCCTCCAGGTGTATAAATACGGTTTGGGGATCATTTAATCTCTTTGGGGAACAACAGCCTGAGGAGTCACAAGGAGCAAGTAAAACCAGGAGATGGGAATTGGGCTTTGCAGCCTCAGTGTTCCCACAGTATCTGCTTGGATGGCAACACGCAGCATCCACACTTTCCCTGGGAAATACAGGAGGATGGAAACCAGCACGCCAGAGCTTTGCAGTCCCTCTACCTTTCTTCATTTTAATCAAAATACCCCTTCAAACTTTGCCCAGAGAACTTCAGGGTAGGACCATCTTCTCTAGACAGAAACACAGCCACCTGCAGCTTAGGCTCTGATGCACCTCCCAACATTTCCCTCACCCTCAAATAATAATCCGGGTTCTGAAAGCCCCAAACATTTCAGCTTTTCCATCTGCAGTGGCAACAGGGAAGACAAACTAATTCTAAATATTTGAAAACAAACTTTGAACATCCTTGTGCAGCCCAACCGGTATTTGCAACCACCTTGAGCCCAGGTTGTGTTACTGCTGGTTTGGAGCTCACCCCAGTGTAAAATGCCCCGAGTTCAGCCATGAAGCCGTTTTAAATGCAGTAAGGATCTTTCTTATACCACCTTTAAAATGATTTAAAGGTGATTTAAAAGGAGCCTGGGCATTCCACAAGTGGATGAGATCAGCGTGGCACATAGGCCACAAGAGACAAGACTGCCTCACATTCAGCACATCTGAATTTAAACGTCACAGAAGGTTTACAGCTCAAAATTTAACCTCTCAAACTGCACCAAGAGCAGCCAGGAGCGAGGAGAAAAGCAGCAGAAAGTCCATTTTCTCTCCACAGAAAGGTTCCCACAGTGAGGAGCAATCCCATCCTGACCCCGGTTAGCGCCACGCGTTCCCCATCACGTGCTACGGAAGAGGCTCTGCTCTCCTTTTATTTCCTCCCTCCGTGCTCCAGCTGCCTCAGCCCTGGCAGGACACACACACCTGCTCTGCAAACAGGTAAACGGGGCCCAGGGCACTGCCAGGACCCACAGCCTGGCACAGAACGGGCTGAGGGAGGATTTGCACTTCCCAGCTCTGAGGGCCAAAGGATGCTTTTGTCCTGACCAAAATGATTCTGGCAGCATTTCCTGGGAATCCACAGCTGGCCAGGGGGAAAGGCCTGCTCACCCTAAGTGCTACTGAGTCCTAGAGACACATCTGAGAAACCAGCAGCACAAACAACCCGGGAACTGTGCAGAATGTATTTGCATTCCTCTGGATTAAGATCTGGACTGCGATGAGTGAGAAACAAGTGACTTTGTTTTGTGTCTTGCTGATTTTCTCAAGCTCCCACACGTGGCTATATTGCAGTAACTATATTTAGGGCTGGGTTATACTGCAGCAACATATTTAGGGCTGATCTTTGGTGCCCTGTGCTCAGCTTGACTACATCGCTGCACGCTCCATCTCTGAGGCTGCAATTCAATTTATATGCACCAAACCAGGCAGGATTGCCCAAGTCCCTCTTGGACAGAGGAAAAAAACCTTGCTTTACTCTTGTATTTTAATTAAAGCAATAAGAACAGACCAAGATGGAGAGTGGAGGCCTTCATCCCGTACCACCTTGCTGGGAAGGATTTGATTCCTGAACATTTAGAGTTTGTTTTCACACCAGAGCTCAGTGAACCTCACTGCCAACATCCAGGGAGAGCAGCGGAGCTGGCGGTGCCCTGGCTGAAGCCGAGCCCTTCTTCAGCCTCCAACAACACGAGCTGGCTTTGTTTTGCTCTGCCTGGCTCACCACCATTTCCTGCCCAGTGCAGATGTCAAGATCAAACAAACACAGCCTCGGTGGCCGGGCCAGGCAGCGAAAACAAAGTGTCACCGGGACGGCGCGAACACTCAGGGCTTTGGTTCCTCTGCAGGGCAAGTCCCTCCCCCTCCTTTCCTGCATGTGGACCTTGCAAAAAATCAAGGCTATGAACAGGCTGGGAAAACATCTGGGCAGAGGTGGCATTGTCCCCTGGCACTCAGGAAACCCAGAGCTGCTGCCAGCTGGATAAGGCATTACCAGGACACTTTTAAACAGCAGGGAGAAAATACCAGCTTTCACTTCCTCCTGAACTGCTCAACCAAAATTTTGAGTGGGAGGAGGAGGTGGCAGCAGCAAACCATCACCTCCTCAAAAACAGGAGGGGAAGAACAGAGATGAGCCTGTGGCCGTGGGTTGCACTGGTGTTGTGTTTTTAAATAGGGGCTCTAAGAGGATTTAGGATAAAGGCTGTGCCTGCCAGCACCAGTGCCCTCCTGCATCTGGGAACAGCTCTGGTCCCATCTGTGGATGCCCTGAACGCTCCCAATTGCAGCTGAAGCCAACTTGAGCTGGCAAAGGAGTGCTGGTGTGACTTTATTACCTCATTCCTATAAACTCATCCCTTCACAGTACAAAGAGAATTCAACTGGTTCACTATTCACACCTAAAATCACAGAATGGTTTGGGTTGGAAGGGACCCTAAAGATCATCCCTTTCCATCCCATGCCATGGGCAGGGACACCTCCCACTGTCCCAGGCTGCTCCAAGCCCCATCCAGCCTGGCCTTGGACACTTCCAGGGATCCAGGGGCAGCCACAGCTTCTCTGGGCACCCTGTGCCAGGGCCTCCCCACCCTCACAGGGAGGAATTTCTCCCTAATATCCAACTGAAACCTGGTTTCTGTCAGTAAGGCCACTGCCCCTTGTCTTACAGGATCTTCTCCTGTTCCCACTGCAATGCACTGAAGATTTACTGCCATATTCCTGAAGCCCTGGCAGACAAGACCAATGGATGCTTCCTGCACTTTTAACCTGCACCCCACACCCCTGCTATGGGAGACCAGCTCTGGGCTAGAGAAACTTTGTGAATATTTGCTGATTTTTACAGAGCAGCTGAATGTTCTGTTGAGGACCAGCTGAGTGCCACAAGGAGACTGTCCCATGCCCCTAGGACAGGGCACTGAGCAAAGCTCACAGCCACAGAGTCAATGACTATCCCAGAACAGCTTCTCCCTCACCAAGCTCCAAGCAGGATATTTAAAAGGTGCAGGTTTTCCACAGAGGAAAAAACCCCTCTGATTGCACAATCCAAGCACACAAGGCAAATTAAGGATTCCCGGTGAAGCGAGAAAATATCTCACTTCCAATTGCTCTGCAGTGTCAAATCTCTTGGAAAGCATTCCCCTGCAAGCCTGAGCATCTGAAAAACAAGGAGTGTGCTTGGGTATATCCTGAAGGATTTCAAAGGATGGCCCAAACTTCGGGATGTTGGACAACAGATCATAAAAATCAAGGAATGGGGTACGGGCCAACTCCTCACTGGGATGAACAGAAAGGCTGCCACTCACAAGGTATTTCTGCTACCATGATTCACCTTCTCAAATACCTCCTGCCAACCCTGGTGGGGAGGGAGAGAAGTGTCAGAGGAATCTGTTACACCCCAAGGCTCTTCATGGAAGAGTTTAACCCAGAAATGGGAAAACCAAGTGGCTGGGAAAGGCAGAGGAGCTTTAGGAATGTGCTGGAGGCACTGCAGTCCTTGTACTGCCATTAAAGAAGGTTCTCTGAGCTCAGAGAAAACCAGGAAAGCTCAACCCATCTTTCAACTCCCCTCCACACAGTTTGGGTAATATGTCAAGAAAAAAGGACTACATACACTGCATTTAAACTAGACTTTTTTTTTT
>VXAD01001921.1:391082-458112 GCA_013399195.1 Dicrurus megarhynchus | reverse complement strand
TTTTTTTTTTTTTTTCTTGCCAGGACCATGCAAAACCAGCCTGGTATCAGGAGAAGGCTCTCACATCAATAACATCATGGTTTCTCCATCTGGTGGAAATTTAGAAACCAATTCCATCTCAACAAACTGAAATTAGAGCTGCTAAAAATTCTGTAGACCCAGGTAAACTGCTGACAAAGGGCTGCTTCCATCTCACACACTGATTTTCTTTTTTTCCCCTGGAGACTTTGAATGAACACAGACCAAGCAAACATCACACGTTTTTGCAGCCTTGAGCTTGCCTTTGACAAGGCAGCAGAGCAGAGATCTGCTCTGAAAAACACCACTGCAAGACTTACCTTTAATGATGCCTTTGATGGCGTCAAGCACAAATGTGATGGATATAAAAAGTGCAATTATTTCTTCTGTTGACCTGTGGAAAAAGCCCAGGAATTAACAGAGCTGCATTCAACTCTGTTCAAAGAAAAATCAGCATATTCATCAATTTACATGAAAATATACCAATTTGAGTTAGGCTCCAACTTAGAAACAAAACCCAGCAAATCAGAGAACTTCTTTCAAGCTGCAACAATAAACCAAAATGATACTTGCCTCATCTCACAAAACACATTTTGCAGCAAGTTTGTAATTAAGGAGCTTGTGGAAGGTGTAATTTTTCCATTTGAAGAATAATCGGATCAAAATACGACTTCTTGCAAATAGCTACCTTTTAAAGAGCTTCATCAGAAGGCTGAAATTAAAGAGGGAGTAGATCACAAGGAAAAAGCTGTTCCACAGTCCAATCCAGGCATAGAAAGCGCTGAAATCCAAGTTGTAGTCGTCACAGATTCCTCGGATGACTGCAAAAGTGAAGCATTCGTGTGTCACAATCAACTCCTGGCACTGCCACCCAGTGATTCCCATCTGCTCCGTGCCAAAAAGAACCAATTTCAAGACTTTACCCCAACACATTTATTGCAGATACCATTAAATCCATATTCCTGCACTTCCAGAGGGACACGGCATCAACACAAACTGTTCTCCCCTTCCAGCACTAGAAATGGGGAGAGACACTTGGACAAATATTCTCCCCCTCCCCTGCTCAAAGCATTTTTTCCTGTGGATTGAGGCCACAAAAGCTGTTGGAATTTGCTCTCACTGATATTTTGGGATGCTGTTGAGCAAGGGGTCTCATAGCTGCTCTTTCCAGCTGGTCATAGCCCATGCTCTGCTTATCCCTACAGAGACTGAGCTTGTTCCCTTGGTTGACTCTCTTTCACTAAGATCAGCTTGCAGTACCTGAAAAGCTGCTGATCACACTTTAAAACATCAATTTTTAAAAAAAACCTCAACAAACTAACCCAAAAAACCCTTTGTCTCAAGCTGGTAAAATGCAGCCACATGAGAAAACTGAGATTTTCTCACTGAAGCTGAAGAAATGCTTATTTTCATGAAGTTTCTTCTCTGCAAAATGATTTCTTTAGAAAAATAACTTGAACTAAACCAGGGGTTGGTCCTGATGATCCCTGTGGGTCCCTTCTAACTCAGGATATTCTGATTCTGATGGTGATTGATGGAAAGGGGAGGAATTTGATTCAGGTTTTGGAGAATCCCAGAACATCCTGAGCTGGAAGGGCCCCACCAGGATCATCAATCCAACTCCTGGCCCTGCACAGGACACTCCAACAATCCCATGATGTGTCTGAGAGCCTCGTCCAAGCCTTCCTTGGCTTTGTGCCCTGTCACTTCCCCGGGGAGCCTGTTCCAGCATCCCACCACCCTCTGGGGGGAGAACCTTTCCCTGAGAGCAGCCCTTAAATATCAATTTATCCAACAAACACAACTCAAGCTCTACCAGGACTGCAAAGCTCTCACACGAAGTTCCAACCCCTCAGTCCCCTGGTGCAAACCTGGAGCAGACTCACCATTGATGTAGAGGGCCAAGGGAGCTGTGGTCAGGAGCACAACCAGGGGCTGCCCCGAGAAGAGGGCGTAGAGCAGCCCTCCAATGCACTGCCCAAAGATCGTCTTCCGCACATCTGGAATTGGGGAGGATGGAAGGAAAAACAGGGATTTGGGTCAATCCCTCCCTGATCCAGGAGCATTCGCAGGGCAGAGAAACCAACCACTTACGAGTAAGAGAAATGTTTTAAAGGGTACAGAGGTAACACACTGTGAAATCCCAAAGTGAGCCTTTATTTGTACCCACAGTTTAGGCTTCCAGATGTTCAGCTAACTGGGAGACTCTGGGATTTTTTCTGTGTATTGTTATATTTTAGATATACATTTTTAATATATTTATTTTATTTTAAACAGCTATAAGACCTAACCAGTGTTTGTGGAGGCCTTCAGGGCAGGATTTGAACAGCGACAGCAGCATGAACTGCTTCTACAACTGGGATCAAGGATGATGTTTAGCTCTGTCCCAGGGGTTTGAATATTGGCAATCAAATCCAGCTCAAAAGCACAGGAGTTTGTACCAGGAAAAATGTGCAAATAATTACATAAAGTCAGCATAATTCAAAAATACAGAAGCATACATCAGTATCAGCCCAAGTCAGATTATACAACCCAAAGCAGTGTTCATTTTTTCTGCTTTTCTACAAAAATCATGAACTTAATTAGAAAAAAATCCTTCAGATTTTGGGTTTGTTTTCCCCCTGTAAATAAAAACTATCAGAACCTTCTGTGTCCAGAACTACATTTTGAATCCATGGAATCAAATGCGCAAAATCAGATGCATGAACTAAATTTAAGCACAGAATGGATGAACTCACCAATAGCTCCTCGGGTATTTTCATCGTTGAGGGACCCAAAGGCAATGGATGGAAGGAGGCAGGCAAAGTACAGAAAGATCATGGTCGTGATGTATTTTCCTATAGCTTTGTTGTTCCCAATAATACCTGGGGCAAACCACAACACAAATCATGTTGGTAAAGCACTGAAAGCCTCCTCACGCCAGCCACAGGCACCACCAGATCTTTTCATGTTGAGAAAAAGTAGAAATTCAGTCCCCACTTTGAACATGTAACGGAATTGTTAACATCTGTATTCTCACAGCCAGGCTTTTGTTCATCTGGGACCAGAAGTAGCACCAAAACTGCCACCAGACATTTCTGACATCATCAAAACAGGAAATACAAGAAGCCTTTTGCTCAGTTTTGCCAGCCCCCAAAGCTTGGAAGAGGATCAAGACAGAAACTGGTAAGTTTAGAGTTCATAAACGCCCACCCCCTGCCTTTCTCACATCAACTTCAGAGATGTTCTGCACTGTCCCCCGAATGAGCTTCATGATGATCTCTTGTCTTGGGCAGGAAAACATGAAGCACTTCATTTTTCCCTAGACAGAAGCCTAAGGCTGTAGGTTTGAATCAATAATATGCCACCCTGAGCCAAAAACCGGCAGCAGGACACAGAAACAAACAGCCCCAGAGGTCAGGAATGGCTACACTGAGATTTGCTTTAACAGGCCCTGCTGGAAGAACAGCCTCTCTCTTTTCCATCCACTCACCCTTCTCATCTGCATCGGAAAAAACACACCAGGCCAAAACACAAAGCAGCCAGAAAGAGAATGAAAGTGTCAGAATATAAATTTAAGAGCCTCTGAAGTAGCTTCCCTTCCCCTTCCTGTTTTCAGGCTGATGTGTGATATGAGCTCACTGGGGATGCACAGGAGAAAGGATGAGATGACAACAGCTGATATTGCTCCAGGAGAACACAAGTTTTTCCACAGAAGTGAGAGGATGCACTGGAGAAAGTCTCCTCAGCCTTCAGCCTGCCTGTGCCACCATCCTTGATGGTGCTCTTCCTCTCAGACAGCTGGAAGAGCTTGGAGCTGCCCAATTCCCCTTCTGGAAGGCTCCAGAGCAGAGAATTCCCACACAGGCATCTGCCCTGAGCTCCCAAACGCCCATCTAAGCTTTTGCAGCATCTTGCTGAGAGAGGTAAAATCCAATGAGTTGGATCAGATAAAGGAGGGCTTGGCTTTAGAGGTTATTGGTGCCACATTGAAAATCTCTATCACTGCAACAAAAAGAACAAAAATCTCTCAATGACTTTGGGATCTTATCTAACATCTGCTTTCTGCACCATTTGCAGGGCAGAGATAAGGACGGGAGGAGGATGTAAAAACCCAAAAATCAAAGGTGATGTGCAACGGACAGGCAGCCACGAGAATAAAGGACACCTTGGGAGGTGCCTGCTTGCAGGCAGGAGAGGAACAGACACAAACAGCACTTCTGAGGCTCAGCATCCTCAAACTCCGGGCTAAAACCCGACAAGAGACATCTCAAGCACGCAAATATGAGCTTGACCTTTCGGGAGTCATCGGACCAGCTGTTCCCAGGCAAATTCCTTTCAATTTATTGGGAAGATTCAGAAACCACGGGTCACATTCCTGACCACTGCTGGCAACCCAAAGGGCCTGGAATTTAATTCTCACAAATGAAGACTTCCCGTGATCCTGAGTCCAACAGCTGCAGGCTCCTACCTCACACTCCAAACTGCCCAAGACCTTTAGAGGAAAGGAAGGATTTGGCAGGACAAACGGGACTGAGGGGTGGTTCCATAAATAGCCACGGCCACACCCTGGTTCAGAGGATTCTCTGTCACACCAAAATATTGCTTTTTGGACAAGGGAGTCCTTCCAATATGAAAGGTCAGGGGCAACAATGACTGGAAGCTTTGAAATAATTTCTGAAAGATCGACCAGTAATATCTTTTTTTAAAAAGGTTCAGGTAGTTAAACCATAGGATGAGAGGGCAGAAGGAAGAAGCCTTGAAGGGCATCACAAAAGCTCATTTTCAGTTTCAGTCCTGGCAAAGGAGCCCTTGCTGGTGGTCATGGAGGTCCTTATGCCACATAAGGACACGGCCTCAAGCTGCATCAGGGGAAGTTCAGTTGGACATCAGGAGGAATTTCCTCATGGAAAGGGCTGGTAAACACTGGAAGGGGCTGCCCAGGGAGGCACTGAGTGCCCATCCCTGGAGGTGTCCAAGGGAGGACTGGAGGTGGCACTCAGCGCTCTGAGCTGAGTGACAAGGTGGGGACTGGGCACAGCTTAGACTCAATCTTGGAGGTTTTTTCCAGCTTCAATGATTCTGTGATTCATCCTGGCTGGGTCCAAGACTTCCAGCACTTTCTTTAATCCATAATCAGCTAGATAAGATTCTAGGATCAAGAATCCTTCTGGTGGGCAGCGAAATTCACTTTGTAATGGAGACAATAATTACACCAGATTAAACACACTCCTTTCCCGAGCTGATTGCTCACTCTTTAATTGCAGTCATGACCAAACACTGCCTCTCCTTGTACAGATCCACCTGCCACAGACACTGAAATCCAGCATTAACCACGATTTACCTTCCTGCCTTTTTAAAGCCAACATCTGGTGAACATTTTCTGGATGTTTTGCAGCCCATGGACTGCCTTGGCTTCATCCAGAAGAAGGTGGGCTGCTTTATGATGGCATTTCATCTGTGACAGGCTCCTAAAGCCACTGGAAAAGGTGTCACTCCACCTGTACCACGTAAATTCCTAGCAGAAAATCAACTCTCGGTCCAGCTGTGGAATGTGAGTAGCTGACTGTTACAGGAGCAATCCCCTGAAATTAAGGCATAGCCACACACTGGAACGGGAAGCAATTATGTTCATCAACGTGACAGTTCCATTTTACCTGCCTGGATTTCTGAGAAGCCACAGTTTGTACAGACAGAGTTACGGTTTCAGGGGAAACTGCAGCAATTCTGGCCTCACTTTGCTCGGGATTCCACAGCAGTAAGTCAATGACCAGCAGCCCCACAAACCGGGTTTACAGCTCCTTAAGTGCATTAATTGTACATTTACTAAATCAAAATCACAAGTGATGGACATTCTCTGAACTGGCTGTTAATGTTCCTTCCCTATTCTCTGAAATATCCCACGCAAAGAAAGCTTAATTACACTGACCTGCAGCTCAGCAGCAAGGATGAGTCTATGAAAGCCCTAATTTTAAAAAAAAAATCGCTTTTTAGTATTAAAAATACTGTAAAACCCAGAATTACAAACTTCTCCTAATGCTCTCAAGCTGGGCTTTCATTTATGTGATGGCTGCTGGACTCTGCCCAATGTCGTGAAGATGAAGCTTCCCTGAAGTCCTGTGAAGAGTAAATCACGGAACAAGTGGGACTGACAACTTAACTGGAAAAGGAAATCCACTCAGGGAGTTTGGAGCAGAAGCCAAGCATATGCAGAGAGCAGAGAGATATGAAAAACCAGATCAAGGCTCAGACCTTTCCCTTCCCATCCTGCTGCCTTCAGCCCATTTCCCAGGAAATCCTGGGTCTCCTGGAAGGAAACAGCCACAGACAAAACACGATGCTTTTATGCATTTTTAGAACATTCCTGTCCACCACTGACACAAAGAGACCCCAAAGGAACCCAGGCTGGATGTTTTGGGGAATCGTGATGAGTGCAGGATGGTGAACTTTGGTACCCAGGTGATATTTAGGGATGAAGGCTGCAGAGTGATGCAGGAGCTCCCTCATATCTGATCTAGGGTGGGAGAGGCATGGAAGAGATGGGGAAAAGCCTCTCTGCAATCCCTTTATTCCCCCTCACCCTCGGGAATGGAATCCTGCCAGACAAGGTGGCCAAGGCAGGAAATCTGATGAGGATTTGGCACATGTCAAAGCCAATCCATGGTCAACGTTTCAGCTCTGGGTTCAGATCAAGGTTTAAGCTCTGAGCTACCTTAGACAGCGAGACAAAAGTTCTCTTTCAAATCCCATTTTTCCAATGTTTTCAAGCCTTCCATCTAAGCATGCCCACATTGCAGGGAGCTTTGGGGATCTCCCTCCTGCAAAACACCACAGCAAATCCCAGGGATGCTGCCAGCAGACCTCAGGAGCTGGTTAGGGACCCTCTGCAGGACCAAGGACAGGGAGAAATCCACACTTCCACCTGAACTATCCACCTACCACAGCCAGGTACCAAAGATACAGGCCCAGAAAAACAGGGAGAAAGAGAATAAGCCTCAGTTCTCCTCTTTTTCCTTCATTTTCCCTTCCCAGAGGTGAAGGGACATGGATATGTAAGAACACAGCATCAAAGCTCACCATAAAAATCTCAGGCAACTCAAATTTCCCACTGGGTGCTTCAGGCACTGCATTTGTGTTTGTTCTCTGGGTTGTACCAGAAAATAACACTGAAGAATGAGGGCAGCAATTTTAGGAGCTTCAGAAATCTTGTATCTGAGAGCAGGCAGAATCCCCTCCTTCACTCAAACCAGCCTCAATATAAAGAAATTTCTGGAAGCTCCTACAGTTTGAGTCTCAAAGAGGAATGAAAATGACACACAAGTGCTTTGAGCCAATTTGACAGGATCAGGATGAAGTTGAGTCACTCTGTTTTTTAAGACAGAGTCCTACACACAAAGGCCACAGTCACATGCCAAATGGAGTAAATTCCAGTTTAAAGGAAAACCACAGGTGTTGTCAGGCTCAGCATAACCCAGTTATTCATCTTCAGATGCTCCTGCTGGAAGACATCTATTACAAACCATCTTTATCACTAAAATCCTGGAGCAAAAGTTCAGAAGACTCTTCCTCGATCTTTGGACATTCAGTAAAATGCACAAGACTTTGCCACAAAACAAAGTTGACGAGTTCCTAATCTGAAGTAAAAGGGGAAAAAAAAAAGAGAAAGACTATTCCTTTAAGGATAATTTGTGCAGTGTGTGAAGAGGACCAATCCCACAAAACTCCAACTGGCCCAAGATTTGCTGGTCCTACGAAAGCCTCATTATTTATCACCCTGCCCTTGATGGGTTTATCTGTCTAACCCCAAACCCCGGGATGCTTCTCAGATTGAGGATTTAGAGACTCCAACCATTCAAAACCCGGTATCTTTGTAATTCAGAGCTCTTTGATGGTGCACATGTGGCTGTCTGGGGCGCAGATACTTGGATACTTCAAATCCCTCGTGCTCTGATGCACCACTGCTTTGAGATGCTCCAGGAATTCCACATTCCCCTGATCACCTTCGGTCTCAGTGGTTTATGGCAGATGCTTCATGCTCCGTCTGCTTTTCATTTCAAGCAGTTTCTTAAAGAATTCATCCTCATTTCTGGTTTCTGGGAAGAAGTGGCCATACGAATATGCAGTTTTTTTTGGAAAATCCCCTTTTCCCCATATCCTACTGAAAGGGCTCAACTGCTCCTAAGGTGAGAAACTCCCATTTGAGCTGAAGTAGTTCTGGAGTTTCACTGGGCTCTGTTCTGCTCTTTTCCACTCTCCAGAAGTTATGTAACAGAACACTGACACTTTTTAACCTGTAGTTGCATTTTATCCCAATTTTCTGCCCATTTTCTACATCATTGTATGCAAAGCTTGCAGAACTTACAGCCCTGAGCCCAGGACTGAGGCAGCACCCACGGGGTCATCTGGATGCAGTCAGAGCCACCACACGGACCCTGAAGTGGGATTCCAAATCTGCTGACAGCCAGAATTGGCTGCAGGACCAAAATCTGATGGGTTTGTGCCTGCTGAGCTCAGACAGACACAGCAGACACTGCCCTGTCTCGAGGCGAACGTGGGTCCCCACAAGTTGCTTCTGCAGCAGTTCCCATGTGCTTCAATATCCCTTTATCCTAAAAAATGAGCCTTTGACAGCTCTAAAAAGCAACAGCCAAAGGGATGAAGTGTCCAGATTAGGAGCTGAAGTCCCCTGCCACAGCTGATGCCAGTGATGCCAAAAATTAATGTTTCTGTTTTATCAGATTCCTTGCTCTCCCCTGAAAATAATTTTATATCCCACTTCCTCCTCAACACAACCTCAAATCCCCAGAGAAATCAGCATTAGCTCTCCCATCACACCGAGTCCCCTGAAAATAGTTTCATCCCAGCAGTGACAAAGCACCCAGAGAAAGCACCCAGCACTCAACCCCTGTGCTAAGCCAGCATCTCATCCACGTTCCTCAGCTGGTGGTGACCATCCTTGTGGGAAGGGAGTGAGGACACACATCCACAGCCCTGGCCATGCTTCTCTGGAGCTTAAGCTGCCTGTGGAAGGTGGCTTTGCAACAGGAGACTCTGAAAATTGGGGTTTGGGTGGGAATTGTGTTTTTGTAATGCCTCATTCAAGGAAGATCAGCCTCATCTCAGGAGCCTTCACAGCACTCATGCACTGAGGAAGGCTTGAGCTAAGGTGGATTTAACAGCAGGAAGGGATAAATTCCTGGCTTATCTAATAAATCTCCAAGGTTCTCCCTGCCTACACTTTAATTCTCTATTTTACCCAAACTTCCTGCGTATGATATTGAATATATTAACCAGCTCCCCAACAAGCTGCAAGAAACACATTTTGATGGCAGCCTGGGGCTCTGTAATCCTGCTTTGCCCTGAAGATTCCTCCCAGCCTTCAAGAAAGTGAAAGCCTGCAAGTGAAAAAGGGAGAAAACAACTCTTAAAACCCCCAAGGCCACCGTGGGAGCTGCATCAAGCCCGAAAGCTGAGGCTCACTACAAACACTGTGTGCTGCTCCTGTGATCTGGCGGCAGCGGACGAGCCGTATCCTGTTTTTCACAACACCGGGCTGAAGTTACTGCGGCTCACATTTTGTTGAAGCATTCCCAACTCCCACAGCATCACTATAATTAGTGTTGAGCCAGCTTGCAGAGGCAGCAGAAAGGGCCTATCAGGCCAGTGCTGACTAATTAGATTGCAAGGAGTTGATCTGAGTCTACGCACGGCAATAATCGATCCATTTAATCACCGCTTAATAAAAATTAAAACCCTCACCCGCGCACGGCCAGCACCTTCATTAAGGAAACGCTGCAGGAGCCTCATCTCTAGTGCTCCACGCTGCCCATTCACAGGCTTTTGTCAAAAGGCTTTTTAAACAAGGGACAGGAGAGCTGTTACAGTCTCAAAGCACACATTGAATGCACATTGTAAACAGGACATCGCATCACAAAAAAAAAACCCCACATCGGGGCAGCGCTTCCATAAACATTGGCCAACGTACCATCGGTGAAGTCCAGAGCGTACACTGGGAATCTTCGTGCAATGTCATCAGAAATCCCCTTGCCAATATTGAGAAAGTCGTGCAGCTGAAGAAAGGAAGGAAGTGCTGTGTCAGTGTAAAGGCTCATGCATTGTTAAAGAGATTAAGCTCCTTATTCAACCCTGATAGGAGCGAGAGGGCTCGTTTTGAATAGGGCATTCAAATCCCATCTTGTCATGATAATAAAAATAAACTCGCCGTGATTCAATTTATATCCTCACCGCATTGTAAAAGAGAAAATCCCCCAGACCACCCTGTTTTCCTCCCTTCCTTCCCTTTTCCCCCTCCCATTCCTATCTGCATCCCTGTTTTGCAGGTGAGGGAGCTGAAGATCCACTGGGAAGGATCAGACCTTGGGTGCCCTGGGGTTAAACACATCAGAGGTGCCTTTCCCACCCCTCCACACAACTTTTCCTTTAGATGCCAGCCCAAAAATTCCCACAAATCCACGTGAAGCCTCTGAAAAAAGATCCCCAGCAAGTGCTTCTTCCTTGGCATTGCCATGGCAAAGGGAGACCTCAAAGAGATGTGAGGGAATTCAGGCTGTCTGCACCTCAAACTCCATCAACAGGGAAAAAGCTTCAATAAATCCACATAACCCAGCCACAATTTCTGCCCATTAAGGGACAATAAAAACTCTGGGAAAGGGTTCCAAAAATCCAACATTTTGCCTTTTATTCCTAGTTCGGGGGCCTGCAAGGTGCAGTGGGATTGCTGATAGGATCTGCTGCTCACCAAGGGCAATGAGGAATTTGTCAGGAATACGTGACAGCTGCTATTGACTCTCAGCCTCCCAATCCTCACAACTCCTTCCTTATGGAAAGCACATGGAAAGCGTCAGGGTAGGCAACACTTTCAAATGAGGCACCTGTCGGATTTTTCCCTGTTATTCTCAGAGCACACAAGCCACTCTGAAAATCAAATGCACCTTTATGCAGTGGTTACAACCCCAGTTGGCCTCAACTAAAACATTTCATGTATTTGTTGCAGAACCAGACAGAGAAGACTTATAACCTCTGCTAGGGAGTGTGATGGGGGGGAAATAAAAATCAGAGACACAAAATTTACACCAACAGATCATCTCAAAGCAGCAGGGAGCTCTTCCTTTGGCTGGTTTATGTGGAAACTGATAAAAATGACTGCTTTACAAAGGACTTGACACTACAGTGCTCATTTAATAGACTACACACAGCTTTGCCTTCTCTCCTGGGACTCACCTGCTTGCAGCACCTGGAAAATCAGAACCATGAACAAAATAATGAAGGGAATCTTTTCCTTTAGAAGGAATACACTGGGCGCAGCAATCACTGGGGTTTGGGGTGCAAAAGAGGATCAGCTCCTTTATCAGTGACTGCATCATCTCATATTTCAGCTATTTAAGTCAATTCTGTTGCAATTCGCCAATACACCTGTAGGACTTTTCAAACTTTAGGACAGTTTCAACTCCAACCTGAACAATCAGGATGAGCAGACAGATGTTTTGCCAGCAGACACCAGCAAAACATCTGCATTTTAAGCATTTCCGAAACAAATCTCCGCGTTTCAACCATATTTGGTGGCAGAGTTGGACATCAAAGCCAGATGCACTCGAAAAGCAATTTAATTTTTTCCCCCCAGAAGGAGATTCCTGAAGGCATGAGTCAGCCAGAGAATCACAATAGCCTCAGACTGGGATGTTTACTTATCATGCTGCAGTGAGCACGGGGAGAAGGATGCTCGGGGTGTCTCATCTTCCAGGGAAGGAGGAGCCGGCTGCTCCTGGCCCGGGGCAGGAGGGAGGGGACTCTGGGGCACAAAAGCTGTTCCAAACAGCTGGGAGTGTGCAGAGGAGGAAAGCACTGCCTAACTCATCCCACAAGGCACGAGGGTTATGTTTGAGACCTCCCTGATGCCTTCATGCACTTGTTTCTTGTGCGTGTGGGTGTGAAACGAGGGTAGGGGGTGTCAGTGAAACCTCATCAGTGGGGAACTGTGGGGAGCTGTTCCTTCTGCAGGGCTGATCCTCCTCTGAGCTTTCCTCTCTGCTCTCCTACCCTCAGACTCACCCTGGGCTGCACCAGAGATGTCACAGAATCACAGAATGGTTTGGCTTGGAAGGGACCTTAAGGATCATCCAGTTCCACCCCCTCCCAAGGGCAGGGACACCTTCCACTATCCCAGGCTGCTCCAAGCTCCATCCAACCTGGCCTTGGACACTTCCAGGGATCCAGGGGCAGTCACAGCTTCTCTGGGCACCCTGTGCCAGGGCCTCCCCACCCTCATGGGAAGAACTTGTTCCCAATATCTAAATCTACCTCCTTCAGCTTAATGCCATTCCCCCTTCTCCTGTCACTCCATGCCCTTACAAAAAGTCCCTCTCCAGCCCTCCTGTCAGTACTGGAAGGCTGCTAAAGACTGAGTTACAGAAGATAAAAAAATTAGAAATATAAAAGACTAAGTTTACTGGCCTCCAAAGTTACAGCCCTTTTTGGTTCTGCTTTTATCCCCCAACTCATCCAAACAGATGAAGTTCATGAATTTTCCCACTTTCCATTCTACAAATCCCTCCAAGCTTCTTGCCATTATTTGGGTTAAAGGAAGAGGCTAAGCAAGCACTTAGCAGCTACAAAGCCAAACAGAAAATATCTGCTCCAACAACTCTGACCCTTCCTCAACCCTCCCCAAAAGTGCTGGGAGTGCTGCATGAGTATTTTACAGAGATCAGGGACACGAGTTGGTGCAAAAATACTACATCCTCCATATCCTCCCTCCTGCTGATGCTGAGCACACACAGCCCCCTCAGCAAATCCACACAGGACACAAAATCACAGCCAGAAAAACATCACAGCTGTTAGGGGCTCCTCCATGAACAAAATCACAATTAGATGCCTCAGTAAACAAGAGGATTTCAGGCTGACTTAATTATGATTGAGTACGTAGCCTTGCCTAAATAATCCCCCGAGATGAGCCAAGGCAGAGTGACGGTGCTGTAGGCACAGCGGGGAATGTGACTGTCACATCCCCCTCAGTATTTCAGCAGAGGTACAAACAAGCCCTTGCAAAAATCCCACTCACGCAGAATTTAAGGCCTGTTTCCTCTCCCATCACTGCAGGACCCAGGAGGCCAGATTTTCATGTCACCCAAAGCCTTTACACCTTCCTGAGAGCTCACTTGTCATAGTCCAGGGGCTCCAATGAGCGTATTTATTTCTCTGGGGGTGGCTGCCAGGTTGAAATTACACTCCTGGTCTCACATGGGTTTGTGCTCGTATTAAATGCTTCCTCTCCACAAGGAGAGGAGATGCTGGAGATGGCTCTCAGGAGCTGAGGAATCCAGCCTAGGGGCTCAAATCAACCTCACTTCTCCAGGCAAAGCTTGGCTTGCCAGGAAATCTCCTTCCCAGCTCTTTGTGCTGGCAGGGTGAGGTGGGGATAGAGAAGCTGCATCTCCCAAGAGCTCAAGGATAAAACGGTTCAAAAACAACAGTTGAGCAAATCCAGGCCCACAACTGCCAATGCCAAAAGCAAGAGCTGAAGGAAGAAGTGTCACTCTACAGCACTGGCTTGGAGAAATCAGGATTCTGCCTGGCCAAAGCTGCTTTTCCAAGCAGGCCAGCAGGAATCACCAGTCTCAGGGCCAACATCTACAAGCTCAGTGTCTCATCCAGCCCTCCTCACCAAACCACAGAGCAGAAAACCCTCTGGAGACTTTTTTTTTTGCTATTTTTAGCAAAAGACAGAGCCAGACACTTCAACTGCTGTAACAAAAACCCCTCTGAAAGGCAAGGTGCAAAGGGTTAAACCTACTTTACCTAAATTACTACTCCAAATATCCCTGCCTTGCACAACCTGGGTCTAAAGAGGGTTTCAGGACTCGTTCTGCAAAGTTAAGAGCAGGTATGGGATCTAGCAAAGTTCAAAGCACTACCTATAAGCAAGGGGACTCTGCAGGAAAAACATGAGCTTTGCTCATTTCCAGATGTGCAGATCAAACCTCTTAAATCTATTCTGGGGTTGGGGAAAGAAAAAGTGATAAGTGAAGCAGCTCCTATAGGCACTACAGGCAACCCAAAGCTTTGGGGTTATTTGTAATGCAGGGACAGGAGCAGCACGCTGGGGATGGCACAGTTTGTTTTTCAGGTATGCTGGCTGGTTAAAGAATGGATTTCTGAACAGAAAAACAAAGCAATGACCAACACACAGGAAATTCCAGAAAAGAAAGCTGAGTTACAGCATTTCCCTCGAACTTTAAAGTACAAAGCAAGTAATGTTTTACAGAGCTACAGATCAAACAGGGAGAGAATTCAGGCCAAATACTGACAGGCAACTTTTAAGTGAAATTACTGTGCAGAGATGGCCAAGAAGTCTTTTGGCTGCAGGAAAGACAAGCAGCAGCTTCCTTCAGAGCCTTCTGATTGTAAGGATTAAGTACCTTGGACTGACAAGGAGCAGTGATCCATTAATCCCACCCTCGACTAAGCATCTGGAATCAAAGTCCTGGAACCATTTCAACCCCCAAGTGCTCTGCATCCCTTCAGCACCTGCCTCTCTGAAGTGGTTTTTTGGAGATTTACAGCAGAATCTGAGGAAGGTGGATGTGCACACAGCAGCCGTTCGGGGAAGCCTCGGTGCTGGCAGCTTGCTGGGAATGCTGCTGCATCCACTGGCCTCAAGTGTTCACCTCCTCATCCCAAATCCCCCTGGATTGATGCATTTGGACACTGGGGAGGCAGGGGCATGGCAGAGGTGCTGGCCAAGCCTTACCTTGAGTGGTTTGTTACCGTGTGACTTGTGCCCATCGCTCTTCCCTGAGGGTCTCTGATTCGCCACCGTCAGCAAGTGGCGTTGGTGCACTAAGGCCTCCTTGAACTCCTCCTCAGTTTTGGTTTCCAGGAGCTTCTGCCGGAAGGTTATGTCTGAAAACATCGTGGCAAAGGTCCTGCCCACTTCTGTGGCCGTTTTGGTGCTTTTCTGAGCAGGAACAACAACAACAACAAAAAAAAACCAGACAGAAAAAGCACTTTTAAACTGATTTGATTTCACTTCTGAAAGGTAAAGCCCATCATTTACCCCTCTGAAGAGGAACCTGCCTGGCTCCCGGGATCCCAAAGAGACCTGAGGGGGGAGGGCACACCTGGAAGCTGTTGCAGATGAACACACAGCCACAGCAGAATCCTGTGGAGGCACCAACACAGGTCCTGAAGCCCTGATCGATCTTTACTTGATCAACTTCCCAGAACTCAATCCAAAGCTGAATCACGCTGAGCACGCATTTTATCCCTGCTTTCCCTTCAAGACTAGACAAACAAAATCTTTGCTACCTTACAGCACCTCAGCATTGCTGCTCCTGCGGTGGAAAGATGCTGCAGTCAAGGTCCCTGTAGGTATTGATGTCTTATCTGAAAGACTGAGATTGTTGTGCTCATCTGATTCCTACCTTCTGGGCACTAAAACTCAATTCCCATGGCCACTCTGGGCAATTCTGGCAGCGCAAGTGGAGATTGAGAGCTCTCAGCTCAAGTAACCACAGGCACAGAGGGGAAAGGATGGGAAAAAACAGCTGAGCACACAGCAAGCAGCTCTTGTTTGTCTTCACTACATGTCTGGAAGGGACAGAAGACTTGCAGACATGAAAAAAGTGCTTATTTTCAGGATTTAATATTTCTGTGAGACACAGGCCTGATCTTTGCTTCCAGCAGAATCCAAGCCTGCTTTTCTAGTGCTCCTGGCACCATGGAAATTGGATACAAAGGGAAGAGTGAAGGAGGCTGAGCTCCCCATCCCTGCACAAACCCACCAAATCCAAGCTCTCCAGGCCCTGACCTGCTCACCTGCTCCTGCTGTGGCCAGGGCAGGTAAGATACCTGCCAAGGCCAAGTTACACAGAACCACAGCTCATCAAAAGCTCCTTCTAATGCCAAGTTTTAACCCAGCCACCTCTCCTACACTCCACACTGATCATGCAGCAACTACCAGAGACACCCAAACACTCCGCTCCCAGCCCTGGAGAGCCTCCAAGCTCCTCACACTGCCAGGAAAAGAAGAGTGAGCATCTGTGATTGATCTCAATTGCTTCTCATGATTCACAACTGAACAGATGAACAATTCCTCCATGAACACAACAAATAATTCAGCGTGGGTGACGCAGAGGCGCGGCCGTGGGTGGCACTGAGCTGGTCCCAGAGTCATTGCTAACGCTGTGCTTCCTCCATCACTCACATCACCCTCCTCTCTCCCATTTGCTCAAAGAAATTGTGGCTGCCCCATCCCTGGAAGTGTCCAAAGCCAGGCTGGATGGGGCTTGGAGCAACCTGGGATAGTGGAAGGTGTCCCTGCACACGGCAGGGGGTTGGAATGAGATCGTCTTAAACGTCCCTCCCAACCCAAACCTTTCTGGGATTCCATCACCAGGAATGTCCCTTCAAACACTTACTAGGGCACATTCAATTGAAGTTTCTAGGGAGAGGTTTGGATTTAAGCGAAGGATTTTCCCTAGGATTTGCTTTTAGAGTTTGGGAACCAGCCTGGATTTGCCATCACAGGAGAGGCTTCACCTTTCACCTCAAAGCAGCAACAATCCTTGGGCTGGACGCTGCAAGGATTGCTTCAACATTCCCAATGCTCTTCCCATTCTCCCTTTCCCAGGGAGAGGAACAATTTAGAGAAGACAGATATTTGCAAGAAAACTCAAGTTTTTTTCCATCCTCCATATTAGCAAGGCCAAGGATCTGGATTCCCAGCACAACAAATGCCCATTTTGTGGACTTTTTCTCCCCTCCCCAGCCAGGCCCGTTCAATGTGTTGCTGTCAGCAGGTTAATTATTTTAACTGCTGCACCAGAAATGTGCGCTCGGGGCTGGCTCCACCAACCCATTTAAAATAAAACAGCACATTGGCAAGTGCAAGCTCTGTTGGCCTCCACTCCCTTCCCTTAATTGGATGCTGACCATTGGAATTGCAAACTCTCGGGATCGGAGCGGATGCGGAGCCGTTTGCCGGGTGCTTTGCACGTAGCCGGCCCGAGATAACAATGAGGGAGAGATCATTGGAACTGCACACAGCTCCAGCTGTTCTCCCTCCTGCTTTTCACAAGGAACATCAATATGTTTTCAGCCTGTTGGCTTCGAGGTCGATGCCAAAAGCATCGGTTGGGAAAGACCTGCCAGAAATCCTGGGAAAGAAGGAAACACCAGTATTCCCATTTGAATGAGGGTGGTGGTGGAGGGCGAAGGGAGACAGGCCAGACCAGCAGGTCCCAAGGTCACACAGATAGCATTGAAGAGCAGGAAGTTGAATCAGGACATATCCTGTACCAGAAAAGGTCCTCAACCTCTCCAGCACCTCCCAGGAGCACAGACCCAGCAGCCCCGAGGTGTAAACAGCCAGCTGGAGTGTGAAAAGGTCTTGAGCTTTGAACCGTTCAGCCATCAGCTGGAAGAACCACCTTGGTCAGGCCAGTGCTTTCTAGGAAGACAGGATGGTGATCCCCAATTAACCTTGATGCACCCCATGATATCGGAGTCGGACTTGGACGATCCTTGTGGGTCCCTTCCAGCTCAGGATATTCTGATTACAGTAAATGTGTTCTACTGTGCCATTCTTGTCCACACCAAAGAACCAGAACCTGAGCAAGCTTTAACCTTGCTGTTTCAAGTTCTAAAAGCTCTGAAAACACATCCCAAAGGGCCTCAGGCGCAGCCTGACCTTAAAAGCACCACAGCTCCCAGAAAGTCTCACCCTTACTGCAACAGAGCTTAAAAAAGAATCGTCTTCCTCTTGGCTACATCGCCTCCAGTTGCTGCAGCCACACGTGCAGGGTAAATGTCAGCCCCATCAAGGAAGTTTGTTGGGAAGCAACCCAGACCCCTTTGCTGTAGACACACAAGGGCCTCTGAAAAGCTTGGCTTTAGCAAGGAACTGCATTTCTTACTTCTAAAAATAGCAGCTAAAGCTGGAGAGGGGAATCCACGGAGTGTTAGGTGCATCCCAGGGGTGTATGGGGACTGGGGTGTATGGGGACTACACAGTGCTCTCCTCCCCACCAGGACACAGGCCATGAGACAAGGACACAGCCCACTAATCCACGCCTCACCAACAGGATAAATCATCTCAACAGCTGTTGAGAAGACCTCAGGCCTTTTCACACCCCCTTGTGTTTTAAAAATAACATTTATTAACCTTAGGAGGAGACCAAGGGAAAGCAAACTCAGGAGAAACCCTCAAAGTTCTGGAGCGTGAAGACAAAACTCACCATCTTGGGAGGAGCCAGGACCAATATCACAAATCTGACTTCACAGGAGTTCTCCCCCCAGTTCTGAGGCCTCTCCAGGCGGCTGATGCAAACGTGACGTCGCTGAAGGGACTTTATAGTGCAACTGTCAGGGAAAATGGGATTGTTAGGCTGGGTCCCACAACACAAGGCACGATCACCCCTGGTGCACAAGGTATAAGAACACATTTCGGCTTTGGGAAACACATGATGTTGTTGGTCTAGGACTTCTGAAGTCTTTAACAGTGACTTTTAGTTACTACTAGCCCAAATCTGCTCTCTTTTGTACAATGTGACACCCATGTTTTTATGGGAAACACCTCTCAAGACTTCAAGGTGTATTCTGCCTTTTCCTCCAGCTGCTTTTGAACAGCCAAGAAAACAAATGACAGAGGGCCCAACACACCGAGTACTTGCAGAGCTACAGAAGCTTCCACAAAAACAAAATAAGCCTCTTCTTAAAAACCACCTGCATTACTGGGAAGCAGATTACACTTCGTTTCACCTGATCTCCCAAAGTGCTTCTGGAAACATTAAGTCAAAGTGCCAAGCCAATATATTCCCACTCCTGCCTCAGGCAGACCTCTCTGTTGTAATGGCTTTCCCCATTTGCTCCCAGCTGTTGTTTTCCCTTTTCTGGCTCACGAGTGTTACAGAAACCAGGCTGATCTCCCTGCTCAAGATCCACAGAGGCAGGATTAGTGCTTGGAGGGAAATCCTTGGCTGTGATCCAGGGGATGGGATGGATGTCTGACTCCCAGAAGCAAGGCTAGCAAAAAAAGTTGTGTGAAATAAACACAGGGATCATCTCCAGAGGCCGTGAAAGACCAGGTCTGTCTTCACCCTGGGGTATTTAAACAGAGCTGGGACCTGGTTAGCCATCACTATTCCTGCTGGGAAACTCTGGGGCTTGGTGCAGTGGCAGCAGGTGGGTAATGCCAGCCTGGAATGCAGCTCCCCTGCTCCTTTTAAAGCCAC
The DNA here is from genome assembly GCA_013399195.1 of Dicrurus megarhynchus. Taxonomy (NCBI): domain Eukaryota; kingdom Metazoa; phylum Chordata; class Aves; order Passeriformes; family Dicruridae; genus Dicrurus; species Dicrurus megarhynchus. The sequence goes on along the minus strand of VXAD01001921.1, from coordinate 438,865 downwards.
CAGCCACTTCCCAACCCTTCTGTAAACCACTGCTGTAAAATGCACACAGAGTTTGCCTACAAGACACCTGGAAGAGTCGTGGAAGTGTTTTCCTACCTCAGAGTGGTTTTCCCCCTCCTTTTACCAGGTTCAAAGTTATTTCAGCTGCCTGCTCCCTTTTATCCACCTAGCAAGCACCTATCACAGTCCTCCAACAGGAGGATTTATTTCTCCAACTTCTCTTCCACAATCCCAGCCCGTTTGTTTCCTTTTAAGATGTATTCTCACCCCCAAGCACCCTGAAGGCTGCTCCCTTGACAAGATCTTTGGCTGGAGGTGTCCTAGAGTCAGGAGCACATTGTATTTTCTATCCTCACAATTTGCATTAAAATTTTTTTAAAAATCACACCATCATTACTGAGTTTGACTTCCTGATCCCCGAATGGAAGCAGCCTGCTTCTGTAAATTAATCTCATAGAGGCAATTGTTTGAGAGCAACCAAACAGCTTAATTAGAACAATACAGGGCATGAGAAAGATGACACTGTTTCATTTATTTCCTAACTCCCCTCCACCACAGCCCCTTGTGCTTTTTGGATTTGAATCAGCTCTGGAAGAGAGAAAGATCAAGGCAGGTCCTAAGGTGAGGAATAAATATCTTTTGAAGTAATTGAAAATAGAGTGCAAGCTACACTTGTTTTCACAACCAAAGCCAAGCCCCTCATTGCAATGCAGCTGTGGCTGGACAGCAGACAAGTCTCCTTGTGTTACAGCTCAGCAAGCCAGTGGGGACACAAACTCTGGGCTTTGGACCAGCTGGAGAACCTTCAAGTGGCCCAACACCTTCAGTTCTCTCACCTTCACCCACCTGGTCACCAGCAGTGGATGATAACTGCACCATTAGCATTAATTCTGAGCTCGGTTCTCAGCATTTCTGTACCTCAGCTGCTGAGCTCATCATTTAATCTGTTTTGAAAGGGAAGGTTTGCTGGGCATTTTGAACATCATTTCTATCCCAGGCATGGCCAGAAGCAGGTATCAACTACCTGTGGCTCACCAGCACTCCCCAGACATCATCCCTTCCCTACCACGTGCACCAGGCAGGACCTGACCAAGCAAGAAACCACTGAAGCACAAAATGATTTGGAAAAGCCTATTATAAAGTGCAATAATTAAGCAAGCCACATGTTCTGGAGTTTTCTTTCTCCCTGAAGTGACAGGATTATGTTTCAGCTCCAGGAATTGCCTCCAGGGCTGTGTTCTCCAGAGACAGCAGTGCCACAATCCCACTTCAGCTCAAGAGCGTCTTGGGTACGGAGGGGAAAACTGGACTGTAAAAAACTGAGCTTTGCTATTGGGTCTCTTCCACAAACAAGGCAGTTTTCCTGGCAGCCACCAAAAATTTGTGCTTCTCTTAGTCAGGAGTTCACTGTCTCCTTAAGCTGGGGGACTGGGCAAGAAGAGGATCTCACAGCACTGAAAGATTTCACACTGAGCACATTTACAAGACACCAAAAAACTCACCATTATTAACCATTTTTATCTGAAATAGTTTTATCCACAGTGCTGGAGTTCGAGGTTTCTCACACCTCTGAGAGTTTCCTCCAGCTCCTCTGTAAAGAGCTCTATGGACACTGACACATGGATCTAAATCCCAATATCACACCAGTAAAACTGCGAATTTCCAACACTTAGGTCAATGTACAAATAATTTAGATCAATGACACCTTCACAAATCAGGCTGGAGTTGATTTAGTGAGGACAAAGCTGATTAGAACCAGATTTAAACAGGTGCCACAGAGAAGGTGGGATATACCTGAGCCTAGCTGGATGGAGGGGAGGAACAGAATGCAGCCTCACCTGAGTCCGCTCTCTCTCTGTTATATCCATTTATCTGGGGGAAAAATGGTGTCTCAATACTTCCAGTGCAAGGCCAAGTCACTCCTGCCCATGCATCATTCAGCAGCTCGAGCTTTTCTTCAAATTTAAGCCATTATTTAGCTGACTCAAATCCTATTCCCTGGTGTAGCACTTACAGCTCCCACTTTTGTTTTAATTCCAGAATGCAGATACGAATACAATACAAACCAAAACTGCAGTGCCAACTAGACTTGTGCAAATATTTGTAAAGGACACCAAAGAAAAGTTCCTCAGATCACATGGAGAAATCCCAAGTCAAGCAAGACTGCAGGTAAAAGTCAGCACAGCTCAGGCCAAGAAGAGTCACTTTCAAAATGCAACAACTTTTTTTTAAGTAGCACTTAAATAAATTCCCACAAAGGAAAAAAAGCTGGAGGGTAAATAGCCAAAGCCCCAAAAAACTGAGAACTAGCAAGACATTTTCAGCTGACTCTAAATCAAATCTGGTTTGGCCAAAGCCTCCAAGTTCCTTTTTGGTTTGAGTTGAGCTACATTTGATTCTCCCTTGGTTTGGCCAGAAAGCTGAAAAATCTATTTTCACCCAGTATTAGTCACAGCAGGAAATGCTGGACTATGATTTAATGAGATGCCAGGTTGTGTTCTCAGCAGTTTTATCTTGATCCCCCATCAACTGAGCTCATAAAAAGGGCATTTAAATTATAGCACAAATTCTGCTTCCCTGTCCTCCTCTCTGCCTCTGGTGGTGCTGAGGGTGGCACTGGCATAGTGAGAACTGGCATTGCTCCACCAAAATCCCAGATCCACCAAGTCCCACGTGCCCCAGGTCTGCCCCACACCCAAGATGTTATCAGAGTAATAACACATTGCTCAACCAAATCATAAAAAGGGTCAAACTATGGAGACCTAAGAGAAACAGAAACCCTCATTTAAAAGGGCAAGAAAGGAAGTTAATTCAGAAACAAATTATCCCTTGCAGTAAGAAAAAGTGCCCGGTAGAGGTAATCAGCCAGCCAGCCTTTTCCTGTCCCCACACAGAACAACAATGACACTTCTTGTTCTCATCCACTGCCAATAAATCTTCCTCTGCCGAGCAGCTCCAGGCACAAGCTTTGGGAAACCAGGATTTGCAAGTGAGGAGCGAAGCTGTGGCCAGGCCAGGCAGCTCACCCACAGCTTGGCACGGGCTGGGCTCAGCCACAACATCCTCACTCCAGGCTGGAAGTGCTTTTGGCCTGGGAAATGCACCTTGCTGGGCTCCAGGAAGGCTCATCCTCTCCAGGGGGAAGGATTTCCTCCAGGTCAATGCGTATTGAGAACTCCTTTCCTGCAGGAGCTCTCCAGCACCACCTGGGATGGCCCAGGGGGAGGGGCCCTTAAAAGAAAATTAATTGGTTCTTTGAACTCAAAGAACACTTGCCAGATGTTGGCTGTGGCACTGGGGGACGTGGTTTAGAGGTGAACACAGTGCTGGGTTAAAAGTTGGACTTTTCCAACCTTCATGATTCTGTAAGGAGACATCTCATCCCTGTACAGACCATGGCAGGTACCAGAACAAGCCATTTTTCTTCTTCAGAACCCAAATTCCTAACTCAGAGTTTGAATATGAGATTTTCTTTTCATGAGGCAGCACCTGCAAGAGCTTCAGCTCTCCAGCATAATCTGGGAAAACCCAAAAAGGGTGGAGGGGCCCTTAAAAAAATTATATGGTTCTCTGAGCCCAAAGAACACTTGAGAGATGATGGTTGTAAATTCTGGAGAAGAGGCTCTTGCTTACAAGGCTCCAAATCTTGTAATCATTCCTCTAAATGAAAATATTTGTTTTAAGCAGTCCACCTGTTTTAATTTCCCATTTTGCCCTTTAAAAGAATAATCTGAGGAAGAGACAGCAACTGAAGCTTCTCTATTTGAAGTCTGCTCAACAGCTAAATCAGAGACAATGGGACTTTTCTGGAGACCCACAGACCTCTGGGTCTGGAAAAATCCTTCAACACACAAAATGGACTTTACATGACGTCTGTTGAGAGAGACCCCAGTCACATCTTTCACACAGTGACACATTAAATTTGAGATCTTACTCCTCAAATTTGATTATCTGAACAGCAGCCTTGCTGCTTATCCAACATAATCTCACAATACCTATTTTTGAAAGGCTACCTGGGTTTTCCTGAGTTAAACTCCTGCCCAGGAGTCGCTGCCACGACAGGCTACATCAAAGGCACAAATTCTACAGCAGCACCGAGCACACAAACCACTAAACCACTCTGCCTGCAGAGAGGCTTTTTCCCCTCTGCTCTGCCTGTGAAAACAGCTTTAGGAAATCAGTGTAATGCACAGTCCACGTGCCTTAGCAATCCAGCCAGAAGAAATGGCTCTACAACTACTCCATCCAGACTATGGAGCAGCTTGATTTCATGTTTTTCTAAGGATTCAGCCCTGGAAATCAGCAGTTGTATCTCTCTGCTGGCAAGGAGAATACAGCCTGGAAGCTGGGATGCCTGGGGAGTTCCATCAGCTCAGGGACATTTGTTCCATAACCCACCCAGCTGGTGTTTCTCCTAGCAGGACATCAGGGCGAAAAATCCACCAGCACCCAGTTAAGTTGCTTTTACATCACGGATCCTCCACTGCAAGAGGAAAAAAAATTCAAATCAGGCATTTTCATCTTTGTTTTTCAGCCAGTGAAAGAAGGAATGGGGTGGGATAGGACTTGGCTTGTGATAGAGTCACTTCTTCACATGTCCTTCACTGGCTGAGGAGGGGTTTCTTGGGCTTTCTGAGGCACAAAACTGCAACACCAAACCCAGCAGCTCCCACTGGAGTTTCTTGCCCATTTTTCCCAGTCCAGACATGCAAAGCATCCAGTTTTCCCCTTTGTGCTGGGATCATGGCAGGTCTGGGTGGTCCATGAGCTGCTCCAAGCACCCTCCTGGCAGCACCTCTGCCTGCTTCAGTCATTCCATGCTGGAGGAGCCCCAAAAAAGCACCTCCCTGAGGTCCCACCAGCAGCTGAGCTTCCCCACTTAAATAACTGAGGAAAACAGCCCAGCACTCCCCATTCTGGGACAGGACTATCCCTCATCCCAGGTTCTCCAAGGAAACAAGCACCAGCAGCTTCCCAGGGAAGCAGCAAGAGATCTCTGTGCCAGTTTGGGAATAGGAGGAAAAAAGAGTTGTGTCCATGGTTTCAAAGGTATGAGATCATGGCCTGGACTAATGAAGTTCATCTAAAACTCTCAAGATTTGCTTTCTAGTTAAAAAATGACGAGGTACAAAATAGAAACCTTCATTCCTCCAGAGCTGGACCCTGCTGGTCATTGGGGCATGCAAGGCTTTGCTGCTCTCAGCTCTCATTTTAATGGAAGAATCCCTAGTTTTCCATAAGCTGATGTATCCTGGGATGGCTTCAGCAAGACCAGGTTTTGGTCATTCTTGAAAAACCCAGCCCCAAAGCCTGTTGTGAATCAGGCTTCAGTTGTTTACCTGGACTTCACTTGAACATTCGAACCTTGAGATCTTCAGTTCCTCAAGGGTTTCTTCTGCCCTGGGGATCTGAAGTCCAGATCCATATGGAATGTCTGACTTTGCTGGAGCTTCCCTAGACCTGAAACCATCAGGAAAGCACCAAATCCAATAGAAGGAGAAGAGCTGTTTCAACCCCAGGTTCTCCCCACTACTCTTCCCACTGAGCATAAGTCAGAGAAGAAGTAAGAGCCTTCTTTCCAGCCCCAAAGAGACGGAAACACATTTTTGTCTCTATGAGGAATGTTCTTCTGCAGCCAGGCTCTGCACAACTCAGTGAAAATCCTACAGAAATCCTTCCTTTCTCACCCCAAACTAATTTCAGCTGTTAATATTTCCCTTCATAATCTATGCAGAAGCAACGCCACTAAAACCTTATCTCTGAGTTGCCCTTCCTCATTAATATAATCTTATCATGATACTGAATTCTATCTAATCCACCAGGAATTAAACGTTGGTTAAGATGCACCAACCCAGCAGCACTAATTTAAAATTTAGCAAAGAGTATAGACCAAACACAAGGATAAAGAATAGCAGATATCTTAAAGGTTCTTCCCACTCATATGGAAAATTTTTTCATCAACAAATTCCTTTTACTTCAGAGGTTTGGAAGCTGTTTTGCAATCTGACTTCAAGAAAAATGTAAGATCTAAAAATATGGTTCACAATCTGTTGCACAATAACTCCAGCAGAAATACAGTGCAATAATTAGATAATTATAGTTAATAACTCATCATTGCTTTCCCACCACTTTCTTCTCCCTCTTCAGAGCAACAAAAGGAAGAAACAAGGAAAGTTTTGCACAAGATACCTTCAGGCTGTGAGCTTATTTTTCAAATCATCTCTTGTCATAGAAGCCAGGATTACTCACATGGATGCATTTAAAGCTCTGGCTCACTTTCCAAAGAGGCTGAACCCACCCTTTTCAGTCTCATGTATGTAATCCCAGCATTTGTATCATGACCTTTCAAATGCTTTGGTGTTAAGGCAACACTCCCCAAAACCCCTCCACAGAGACGTCTCATCCCATGAGAGAAAATTCCATCCTCTGCATCAGCAGGACCTACATATCCTTACTGCTGTTACACTTCCCATGGCATCCAAAGTGGAATAAAACTGCCCAAAAGTCCTCTTGGTTGAGACCAGTTTACTTTATAAACTCATTTTCTTCTTCGTTTTCCTGCTTTGTACGTGCCAGGTGTAAAAAAAAGCAGCGCACAGAGCACGAAATATCATCCAGCTCACTTCTTTCTCAGGACACAGCCCTGATATGCAATCGCTTCTTTTTCACACTGAGATCACATCCTTCTCTTTCATAAGAGATCAAAAACAAGGGGGAGATTTTTCCTTGTTTGTTGATGGTGTTGTCTCCTTTTGGATTTTTTTTTAAATCCTCTATTTCTCTCCATTTTCCCCAGCCATAAGCAGAGAGCAGAAGTGCCAGCAGAAGGAAAGCTATTGTGACAGTTGTCCCAGCAAACTGGCTGTGAAGGCTAAAATATGTGCATGCCTTTAGGCACCTATCCCACACATCCCAGTAATTTCTCTGGGAATTAACGTATTTCTTGACAACTTGACTTCAAGACTGCACAGGAATAAAGCAAGAGTCAAAAAGGCACTGCTTTGGTTGGCTCAGGGACTAAGGCTCTGGCTTGTCCCCTGTGAAGGGACAGCCTGGCTCACCCCACAGGCCTGACTTGGAGACAATAACTTCAAACATCAGTTCTGGTCAAGTGCAGGCTGGGGTGAAGCCACCACATCTCATAAATCCCAGGTGACAGAGTCCTTACTGTCTTAAGGGCCTGCTCCAATGTTTAACAGCGTTGACAATTAATCAGCGTCCAAATTAATTGTCAGACAAAGTAATCAGTGTCTAAATAGCGTGGAATGTCTGACTTCAATTTTCAGCTACAAAGTTTGGATGTTTCCATCAAAGGACCTAAGAAATCTTTTGGTACAGGCTCCCAGACTTTGGCAGGCAAAACAGTCCATGAACCAGTTTGCTTGTCCCTTTGAGAAGTTCCTTTATTAGCATTTCTCAGCAATTAGCATTTTCTGGCTCGTTTTTTTCAGCATTCTTAGCTTGTTAACAGCAGATTTCTATAACATCCAAGAGCTGAACGCCCTGGAGGGACTGTGGTCACCTACTGCATGTGTTTGCAAAGAGGAGCAGCCCAGAGAGAGACTGAGCTCCCACAGGATGGATGGAACAGGCACCATGATCTTAACCCAAAAGGACACATTCCGAACCTCTGCTCTTCCCAGCAGCAGGACAAGGTTTGGAAGGCAGTGGATTTTGCTCATCCAGCCCAGGTACTTACATGATACAGAGCCAGGACTGCTGATACTGCACCCCCGTGACTGTGGCTGTGACCCCTTGAATTGTGTCTGATAAGAGGTGAACTGGGAAAAGAAGAGAGGGAAACATCACAGGCTGTCCTCGTTTATTCTGCAGCTGTAAATAACATTTCCTTCTAAATGGAAGCTGACTACTAATCCCAAGCATTCCTATCTGCCCAGTGGACTGATGAAGGGGTGGGGGCTGACAGAGAGAGATGGAAACATTTGTCCTGCTGCTTTTGAGTTGTGTCCTTAAACTATTCACAGCTTAGAAAGGCAGCTGCTTTCTCCTCCCAACATCATCCTACTGCAGTACTGGGTTATTAGATTAGCATTATCCACCACACACACACAGACAGGACTGGGAGGGGTGTCACCTTCCCAATCCCCTGCCCTCTCTCCCCCTCTTCCCAGCTACTTCTCTCACACTATTTCATGGCACTACTTACTTTTCGTTCCTTATTGGCAGAAAGCCTAAATTAAAGGGGTTATAAATGCGGAGCTCTAAGACAGGAAGCAAGAAGTAACCAAAGCATGAACATGCTTACTACATGCTCAGGACTTGACATATCTGTTAAACAAATTCACTCAGGCTGTGACAGTTACATTTGAGGTGCGATGGACATGTTTGTCTATTCATTCCTGTTGACTCTGAAACATCAGGGGTGCCTACAGAGAAACAATGCTCAGTTAAGCTTCTTCACATCTTGGGCTAAAAGGCGGCGTTTTTAGACTACACTATGACATTTGTTGATAGCTTAAGGTGACACCAGAGCCAACAACCTTGGCTAGGGCTGCCCTGGTTGAGCTTCTGGAGGAAAATCAAGTGTCTCCCATCTCCTCCAGTGGGCTGGGAGTGACATGAAGGCTCAACCCTCCCCAGTTACTCATCCAAAGCAGGCAAAATTCCCCAGCCTGTGTGAATTCAGGTGGAGAATCACAAGGCAAAGGAGCCATTGCTGACGAGACACCAGCAAGAGTCTCTTGGCTGAACAGCATTGTCAGAGGACAAGCAAACCAAAAGGGTCCACACAGACAAGACACCCCCAGTGCTGCAGACTCCTCACCCCAGAGAGCACCACAACGGGTGATCATAATGAAACAGGGGCAAGACTCCACCAAAACACAAAAACCCTGGAGAAATGAGATCCTTCAGTCTGAATGACATGGAAAAAATCAGCCCATGGTGTCACATGCAACGTGCAAGCCTGGGGACCACACAGTGAGTGTCCAGCACCCCACCATGGCAGGGATGGCAAATGAACAGCAGCCCACCAGCCAAAGCAAACCAAGAGCTGATTACCGTTCCCTTCCCGTGGGGTCCCTGAATCTGTGAATAAAGTGTTCATGATTTTTTCGAAGTTGCAGCTCGGCTCCATGTTCTCAGGATCCTCCGCGAAGTGTTTCAGCATCTCCCGAAGAACATCGTCCAAGGACGTGGCTGTTTCATCCAGGATGATGCTGGCTCTGGCCAAGAACCCATCCAAGTCTCGTTGGGCTCTGACCTCCTCCTCAAAGTTCTTTAATTTCAGGTACTGTGTTGAGAAAAGGTCAGAACATGAGACAGCTGTATGCAATAACAGCAAAGGAGAACCTGGGTCCTTCACAAGCAGTTTTGCTGAGGTTACCACCTAACCAAAGAGTCTATTGGCCATCCAGATCACAGGAGAAAAGGAATTTTATGCATTAATGCATTGAAGGTTTGCATTTTCAAGGCTTATCCTAGCAGTGTGCCCATAGGTGAACCCCCAGGTATCTTTTATACCCTTACAAAGAAAGCAGAATTAAAAAAAAACCAAAAAAAAAAGCAAAAAAAAGGAAATTTTTTTTAGCCTAGAATAAAGTAGGATAAGTTGGCCTAAAAGCAAAAATGCTTATGGTAGCATTTAAAATCCTCTTCAAGAAGTTTGAAAAAAATGTGGGAAAGTTATTTGGGAGAGAGGGACACTGAGCTCAGCAGCATGAAAAATTACCAATATGAATCTCAGTGCCAAGTCAACCCAGCTGTCCTCAAACTGGGAACCATCTGTCCCCAGTGCTCCCAGTTAGGGATTCTAAAGTGGGAGGTAGGGAATGCCATCCAGCCCATCACCTTTTTTGACACTTGCTAAATTCTTCTTCTTTCCACTTCCATGGAAGTTTTCTTCCTTTATGGATTTAACTTTCAAGCAATAATGGAAAAAAGACAGCAGAGGCTAAAACTATCCCAGCTCTCTGCTGGCTCCTTCTGCTGTCCCAGACTTACTGGCCTTGAGATGGTTGAGGCAGCCCCGATGTATTCCAGAACCTCAACTCCTTTCTGTACCTGTCAGCTGTGAAGGTGATCAACTGAGTGATCAAACTACAAATGCCTCGTTCCCATTGCAAAGTCCTTGGAAATCCACACACAGAGCACTGGCCAAGGAGGGCTGGCAGTCCTGTCCTCTCCTTCAACAGCCTAAGACTGAGTGAGGAAATGGAACTGCGCTGTTCCATGGATCTTCCTTCCGATGGGAAAGCTGCCAGGCTGGAATTCATGATGCTGAGAACCAGACTGTCAGGAGACATTTAAACCCTCAGTTTCCCTCAAGCTCAGTAAGAACCAAGCTCTGAATTGCTTTCACAAATGGGATCCCCAGCTGCCTCCACAGCCAGGACCATGCCACGTTCCCCCCAGGGTACAGGGCCATCCCAGAGCCTGACTCATGGGTCCCCTCCTTCCATGCACACTCTCTCTTACCTTTTCCATTTATAGACACAGGCGAAAAAATGCTAACATCTCCCTAATTACTGTAATTATCACAGCAACTATCAAGTTGTCAGTACACATCCATTGCAATTAGCACTGTTTTACTTTGCATCAATCACTTTTTCCACAGCATCCTTGAGAGGGAGGATTCTCTGAAGCGTTTCAGCTCCCACCCTGAAGGCTTTGGAACCATCTGCTCGTAGGAGAGGAGACGGTGACACAGCCACAACCCCACCTCAGAAGTGCAAGCAGTGAGTCTGTCCCAAACCGAGGGCAGGTTATCACACACCTGTAACAGGGGTTTTCAAAATAGCAAAGGTGGCTTGGTGTCACCAACTTCTCCCCTGCCTGACAGAAGCAACCAGAAGCAGAACTGCAGCAGGAGAAAGTCGCGGGACAGCAAAAAATTAATCAAAGGCGTTCATGTGGGTTATCAGCCCAGATCATAGAATCATACAATGGTTTGGCATGAAGGGACCTTAAAGATCATCCAGTTCCAACCCCCTGCCATGGGCAGGGACACCTTCCACTGTCCCAGGTTGCTCCAAGTGCTGTCCAGCCTGGCCTTGGACACTTCCAGGGACCCAGGGGCAGCCACAGCTTCTCTGGGCACCCTGTGCCAAGGCCTGCCTCACCATCTTCACAATAAAGATTTTTTTCCTAATATCCAACTTAAACCTACTACTCTCTTTCAGTCGGAAGCCATTTCCCCTTGTCCTGTCACTCCAGACTACTGTAAATAATCTCTCCCCATCCTTCTCATAGCTCCCTTCAGGTACTGGAAGGCCCCAGTTCATCTCAATCACCACTGATCCTGCAGTGAGCTGTACATGACAGCACCAGCAGCAGCTCATTGCAAGGCAGGAGGATTCAGCTCCAGCTGAGCCACAGGCTTCAAGCAATGCCTTGGGAAAAGAACTTTCCATGCCTCAGTGCTGTTTCATTTCCCTGCTGCTGATCCTTTATAGGAAATAGGGGAAAGATCCACATTTATCACCCATTTATCACTCCCTTGACATTATGGAAGGTATTATAGTCATGGAATGGGTTGGGCTGGAAAGGACCTTAAAGCCCATCTTGTTCCATCCCCTGCCATGGGCAGGGACACCTTCCACTATCCCAGGTGAATCCAAGCCCTATCCAGCCTGGCCTTGGACACTTCCAGGAACCCAGGGGCAGCCACAGCTTCTCTGGGCACCCTGTGCCAGGACCTCCCCACCCTCACAGGGAAGCATCTCTTTGTAACACCCAATCTAAATCTACTCTCTGAGCTTAAAGAGGCTTTATGCACATTAAACATCACAAGGCAACCAGCCACCATGAAAGGAGAGAAATCCATCACTCCCTGAGACACACCAAAATCAAATTACTGGAAGCACTGGCACAGCAAAGCCTCAGCAACAGCTCAGGCACAACTGTTGCAGCCAGGACCCCCGCTGGGTTCAGGGGAGATTAATGAATGCTCCCTCACTAATATTTTTAGCTGGATAGTCAAGTCACACCAGGAAACTTGATGCTGGAAACTCGATGCTGGAAACTGCTCAGGAAGAAACCCAAGCCAGCTGCCCAACAGTCATTTGAACAGCTCTGGGTATCCTTGATTGCAAAGCTCCACGTTGCACCGTGACAGAAACAAAGGCTGTTGTGCCAAAAAAAAGGGGAAACACTGAAACAGCCTCTCCTGATCCCAGGCAGGCCAAAATCACACATTTTAACTCATCAACAAGGCTCAAAATGCAAGATCTCTCCTGGCTGGCTCTCCACTTAGAGCCACTGTCAATTTTTTTATGGTGTCCAAAAAATCCCAATCTCCTGAGCAGAGCTCTGCCTGGGCTGCTGCCATGGTGCCTTGGGCCAATTCCCTCAGAACCACCCTGTGATGGTGATTAAATAGCTCAATCTGTGTGAAGAAGCCTTTATTTCTGCCCACCGAGTGCCCTGCTAGATAGCAACTTGCCTGAGAGACAAACTGCCCTTCCAGAACCACAGGCTACACCAGAGACAGGGACAACCTACAGGGAAAACTTCTCCAGACAAAGCTTCTCCCTTCTCTGCTGGTGATTCCCCCTTCCCAGACACTTGGAGCCATCTCCTCCATGAGTCAGGTCCCAATTTCCTTTGCATTTGAAGCACAAAATTTCCACTGATCCTCCCTGGAGGGAAAAACTGGCTAAAGGATCTTTTTCTCAAGCCCTGCTAAAGCTCTCTGGTATTTGTGGCTCCACAGCACACTAAAATGCTCAAGCATGAACTGTAGGCCAGAAAAAGCAGGAATCCTACAGCTCTGAAAAGGAAAAACAAAATAGAAGAGACACTTACGAGTTAGCAGTTTCCAACTACTTCTTATCAGAGGCAGATCCTGCATTTGGGCTTAGAATTTGCACTTTTAAGCGATTAAGTTCTCGGGTTACTTTCAGTCAAGTGTGTATGACTGAGAACCTTGGCACTGGGATTAGACAAGACAAATTAGGGAGGAAGACATTTTCATTCCTGAGCATGGAATAGCTTCTTTTAACTTCCATGATTCTACATCAAACAATGTTTTAATATTTATTTTTTGGTGCTGGTGGCTTTGTTTGGGGTAGTGTTTTCTTTGCTATTTATTTGCTTTGGGGTTTTTTTGTTAACTTGGGGAAAAGGTTCCTAAAGCTATCACACATTTTTCTCCCACTACTAATTCAGCCTTCTGGAATATCTTTTCAGGATTTGGGCTCTCTTAGAGGTCTAAAGCAAAGCAGAATTAAAGAACTCTCTGGGATTCCCTAAAAAGCCCCCAAAGCTTACAAGGCTACACAAACTAAAACCTCAAGTTACAACCTGCAGTGAAGCCTGAAATACAACATCTCAGGCACTGGCACAGCTGCTCAGGGCAGTGGTGGAGTCCCCATCCCTGGAGGGATTTAAAAGCCGTGTGGATGTGGCACTGGGGGACAGGGGTCAGTGGTGGCCTTGGCAGTGCTGGAGGAGTGGCTGGATTTGGTGATCTTAGAGGGCTTTTCCAACCTGAATGATTCTGTGATTTACCAGGATCAGTGATGCTCCAAGCTCCCATGACAACAGCCACTCCCCCCAACCATCAGGCAAGAAGTCAAGATAACTTAAAGCACCCTGAGCCTCACAACCCTAAAGACAAAACTTTACGTGGTATTAAATACAGAATCAGAGAATTAAAGAAGGGGTTGGGTGGGAAAGGACCTTAAAGATCACCCAGTCCCACCCCCCGCCATGGGTAGGGACACCTTCCACTATCCCAGGTGAATCCAAGCCCTGTCCAGCCTGGCCTTGGACACTTCCAGGGATCCAGGGGCAGCCACAGCTTCTCTGGGCACCCTGTGCCAGGGCCTCCCCACCCTCACAGGCAAGTAATCAAAATACCAACTCAATTCCTCCCTGAGTATTTTCTGTGCCCTTCCACAGCCCAAGGTTTGGAATAACACAGCCTGTACAAAGTTTTTTTGTACTTTCACCTTATCATTAGTGAGTTACAGTCTCAGGAGCAAGTGTAAACTAAGTGTGGGCTCCTAATCCTCCTCCTAGCCTGCTTATTTCCAGGGATTTCACTCCTGCTGAACCTTGTGAAGGACGACTGATTAGCTGGAATAAACAAGGAACCAAATCCCAGCCATGTCTACTGGGTGTCTCTGCTCCCAGCTCCAGAGGAGCTCAGCAGCCGGGACCTCCACAGCGCACACCTGGATCCCTGTGGAGGCAGCTGCAGAAGAGAAAGCCAGGAATTAACATGTCAAGGGGTTGTCTGGGACAAAAAGCAGGAGAACAATCAGAATTACAGAGAGATTGTTTGGAGAATGAGCAGCACGTGGCTTTTTAGGTTTAAAGAAAGGGAGAGGAATTCAAGAGAAGCAGCATTTAAATGCCTTTTGCTTAGGCCAGTGACAAAACAGCCCCTCAGTGTGTTTCATGATCCTTTTCTGTACTTCTGGATGATGAAAAAACCAAACTGGTCACACAGCACCTCTACTTACCTTCCTCGATGTGTGCAGTAACACGCAGCCAGCACCTTCACTTTCAGCTGGAAAGAAGGGAAAAAAAAAAACAAACCACATCAGAAGAGTGTTACTATCAGAGGTACCTGACAGGCAGCAGGAGCCAAGCAGGAGGCTCAGGAGGAGGTGAAGCATCACTCTCTTGGCAGAGGATGATCTCTAGAGAAAAGCAGAGATTCAATTTTTACAACATCTCCCATTTTGGAAGCGTGAACCAAGCACAGGATTGGTATTATCTGATCACTTGGGGATTGTGTCTTGCAGCTTTTTTTGGCCGGATTTTTGTAACTCTGATGTATTTTTACTCTTTCCTTCTCTCCCCCCTGCTCCACTCCTCAAAAATCTAACTCCTAATCCTTTAAGTAATCATTTAATCCAATGCATCGTTGTTTGATAGATTGAGGCTACAATTTCATGAGTCACCCTCGTTTGGAAACCCTCCTTGTCCTCGTTAAAGAGTCAACAATAACAGCCAGGCACTTCCAAGGGATTGCAGGCAGTGACTCCAAGATGAGCACATTAATGTCCTGTCAACTCACCACGCTGCCTCCATAAATCTGAGGAGAAAGCAACACAGCTCTTGGGAAAGAAAACTGCTGTTTAGGGACTAGTAAATGTCATTTAATACACAGGATGGGGGAACCCGGGAAATTCCCACTTCAAACTTCCAAGCGCCAACAATAACATTTTCTTAGAGTATCTACGAAGCACTTTTTGGGTATCAGCTACAAAACAAAACCAAAACAAACTGTATTGGCCAAAAGCCCACTCCTTGCATCCAAGGCAGCCTCTCTGTGGCATTATTTGTCCCACAGGTACTTTTTGTGCAGAGAATCATGGAATGGTTTGGGTTGGAAGGGACCTTAAAGACCATCGAGATCACCTTCCACTTGACCAGGTTGCTCCAAGCCCCATCCAACCTGGCCTTGAACACTTCCAGCCTGGCATCCTTCTCCTTAAGGTCTCCAAAAAACCCCCAAGCCTGAGCTGCTACCAAAATGAAACACGTGAACAGCTTTAATTCGAATGAGCGCAGCAGCAGCATGGAAAAAACCCAATGAAGACCAAAACCTTTCCAGAGGCCAAGCTGTGGAAAACTACAGAGATGTAACACGGAGTTACAGCTACTCAGATGAGGGTTTTGCTTCCTTTCCAGATCTCTACTTCCAAATCCTAACCTATAAGAGCTGCTGCAATCCCATGACTTGGCCACACACCTTCAAGCCAAGCTCTGCTTCTCTCCAAAAAATAAGCTGAGGGTGCAACTCACAATAAAACTCCGGAACTCCAGAAAAAAAGCAATTGTTTTTTGCAAGCAGAAAGCTGCTTTATTTAAAATCATCTCTGATCAAACAGAAATTTGAGTCTTGCCCTTGATGGGGTTCAAAGGCTCCAACTCCATGCTGGAGGCAGAGCAGTGGAGAAGAGGGAAAGGATTGACTTCATCTCCCCCTAAACAAAATGAGGTGGTTCAGAGACTTCGGTTACATCACCCAACTTCTCCCAAATTTCACTTGGATGCTGCACATGTGATTAAAAGCATCACTTAACCAGACAAGTCTGCTGCTGCAACAGCCCCAATTATTCCTGCTTTTGACACGCCTTTTGGAAAACACAAGCTGTTTCATCTAAAAAAGTGCAATTTATTATTAAAAAGCAAGCACCCAAATAAACCAGAAACATCAAGCATTTTCCCCAGGCTCTCACATTTGTAGTTCTCCAACACTCACTTACCCAACTTCCAGCCTAATTACACATGCAGAAGTATGTGGGGAGATTTGGAAGCCCATAAATATTCATTGAGGAGAAAACATGTTTTGGTTTATCTGCTTTTGCAAGAAATAGTTCGGGAGAGACAAAAAACACCCACAAGCCCGAACAATAGCAGGCACATGCTGAAGAGAGAGCTGCAGCCTGTCCTCATGGATACATGGAAATGGAACAGAAATTCAGGTTGTGCTTTTATCAGGAGGCAGCTCTTGGTTCCTCTTATCACTTTTGAGGTGTATCAATCTTTGCTGACAGCTCTCTCACGTACCCAGCTGGAGGAGCACCAAGTGCTGCTTTATCGACACAAGCAAAAACACCTAATTACATCTGTTGGAGCAGGATCTTTCAAACTTCTCAAAAAAGCTGCTCTGGGTACGGAGGCGGCGCTTTGGAAAGCCCAGAGCCTCATTCATCATTCATCCCAACACCACCGCTCGGATTTAATCCAGGCAGGGAGATGGATGGATACGGCCATCCCAGCTCTGGGCTGGTATCTTAAATGCTCACTGGAGTGCTACAACATCTCTCAGGGATGGCAGCAAATCCACTGGAACACGACAAAGGGAAAGGAAAAATACACAGAGACTTCTCAAGTGCTCTTCTGCCTTGCTCACGTTAAATACCCATTTATTTCCTGCTGGGCAATGTGGGATCAAACCCTGCAGGAGGTTGCCCATGACACATCCAAAGCTCAAGTCCAACCACCACCAGCCTGCCATCCATTTTCTCCTCCTCCACAGCACCATCCCTGCCTCCCTCCAGCCAAGGAGGGGGTGAAAAGATCCAACACCCTCGGCCCTTGCACCTCCACAGAGGAGCCCTTCATGGGGATCACACGGATACAGAAAACCCTGGATCCACCCTACAAGAAACTCCCCATCAATCTCCTCAGCCATGTTTCACTATCAAGAGCAATAACTTGAAAATCTCAGTAATTTGAGATTTCACACCTGAATGCCACAATTAAGCACAATGAAACACTACGAGGAGCTCAGGACCACATGAAATTTTCATGTCTATTTTTGTGACCCTCCTTGCCGGACAGAGCAGGCAGCAAAAGCCTATTTTAGGCAAGAGAGCGAGCGAGGGGCATTATTGTGTGTCCTCACACACAGCTGAGGGAGAGCTGCCAGGGGTGGCTGAGCTTATCTGTTGGGCTCTGCTCCAGGTCCTGCCCAGGGGAAAGCCAAAAAGTCAGCAACGCATCTCCGACATCCCCTGGCAGCCACATCAAGGCGCCACGCGCATCCCGAATTTCTGGGATGCGTGCACGCAGGCACGGAGCGTTACTGGGAATGCCACCAGTGACTCCCGGGGCGTTCAGTTCTGACAACGCCGAGGAATTGGCAACATCAGAACTCGTGGCACACTCAGGGCCCTGCCTCTCCTTTTTATTTCCCACCATTCTCCAAACGGGCCCCATCCAACTTCAACATGAGCGAGGAGATTTAATACTTGAAAGTTTATTTGCTCGGTTTCAACCCAGCTGCCCTAATAATATCCCCGAGAGCAACCCAGAGAAATAAAATCCTCTCCTTGCTTCCCCTCCACCCCCTCCTTAGGTAACAACATCTGCCATGCAAGCCTGAAAACAAATCCCTGAAAGTCAAATACCAAAGTTTAAGGCTTTTCACCTTTTGTCTTGAGAGATCTCCTTTCACCCAAGATCCCTTTCCCTCATCCAGGTCCCCAGTGCTGCCTTTAACACCTGAGAAGATCCAAAAGCCTTTGGAGCAAAGCCACCACTGGATGCCTGCAGCATCTGAAGACAGTATTTTATTTTGGGATAAAAGGAGTGGAAATTAGAGAAAAAGAGCTTTTTGGCTGTGCACATTTCTTTAGATCTACAAACACTCCCTGGTGCATCTTCATGGTAAAAAAAAATATATATATGTGCACAGTAAAATAAATTAGAGCAGAATACTACATTAGCACTTCCATGTTTTTCTCTGAAAAATATCAAGGATCTGGTGTGAGTGGAAGTATTTAAGGTTTGGAGGGCTTATAATTGAAAAAAAACCTATTTTGTCTTTATTTTTTAGCAGGGGTCTGCCCAAATCTAAGACTCGGCCATTTGTGCTGAACCACACTGCAAGCAGAAAAAACTGTTCTGCTTTTCAAATCTGCCTTAAAAATATATAAATAAAACCACATCACCTCATGGCCTGACAGGAGTTCGTGAGGAGCAGTGGTGACGCTTCTAACACACCACTGGCAGTGAGGGATTGCACCAGCAGGATCTCAGAGGGATTCTTTGCTTTGCTGTGCTGAGCCTGGGCTAATCACCATCACATTTGAGTAATTTTGGTTAAATATTGTTAGATAAATAACTGTGCCTTCATTTTCCCACGACAGGTGATGGGCTGAGTTCAGGAGACATCCTAAAGTCAGTGTTCATCCCACAAATTCCCAGGTTAAAGGCAGGTGGGAATAAGGATTCTGGAACAGCAAAAACAGCTGGGCAGGTGAAGGCCCATCCCTCACATTCCTGGGTGAACTGACCAGGGACAAGGTAAGTGCCGAGCGCGGTGTCCCTTGTCACACCCACGTGCTATAAAAGCCAAACATTTCATGAAAAACCCCACCTGTAGTAGGTTTTGTCAATCAATTTGGGGCAGGGGGAACATGTGCATTTTTTTCACGCACTCTTAAATCCCACGGGAAGCCACTCCAAAGGACCAAGGTGAAGCACAGAGAAGGGAGGCCGCTGCCTCCGTGCAGAAGCACCCGCGCTCCCCCCACACCTCCCTCGGCTTCCTAAGCAGCGCTTTGAAAACACCCTCGTCAGGAAATTCGGAGGGAGGCCGTCCCCCCCCCAGCACACAATCAGTATATCCACTTTCCATTAGAGGGTAGGAAGCCTCGGGAGCCCAACATCCCACTCTGACATCAAACTGCTAAAACAGGAGTTATCAGATGGAACGCGTGGGTCAGCATTGTGCCTCGAGACATAAAAAGGACCTTGGTATTAATGTGAGGAAATGTGACTATTGTGTGCAGAGTGATACCCATTCAAGCCCAGACCACTTGTCTCTGGACGCTACTCTCCCTGGAATATCCTTGGCGCCAGCATCCAGCTTTTCTCCTCGTCCCCTTGAAGAAAAAAGTCATCTGGGCAGGGGCTGGGCCAGGACTTGGATCCAGTGTTTTGCCGGGAGCAGCAGCGGCGGGCGTGCACGCGTGTGCCTCTGGAGCGGGATACAGGAAACTGTTGATTCTCTGTATCTAGGAATGATCAATTGTCCGCAGGGTGGAACAGCCTTTAATTTCTCCTGAAGCGTAATTCGTGTTCCGCTCCTTCCCCCCCACACCCCGGCAGAGCCACATCCTGCTCTCCAATTGGCTTTTCGCTGCCGTCAGGAGTTTGCCTTCTTCTCCCCAAAACTGCTGCAGGCACCTCTAAAATCACCGGTCTGAGCATCGGCTGCAAGTGGGAAAAGTTAAGCAGCTACAGCTCCACAAATCCTTGATAAATTGTGCTTAAATTGAAGCAAATTCTGTGCAAACCCCTCTTGCAATGTGGGTAAGGAGAAGGTGAATTATTTCAGAACCTCAAACTACAAAAGCAACATCCGAAGAGCTGTTTTAAAACCCCAAACTACAAGAACAAGATCCAAATTATGGTTTTAAAACCTAAAACTGAGAAAAAATCAAGGTCCAAATGATGAAAATATGTGCCCAGCTGATTTAAGGGAGCTGCCAAGGAAATCAGAACGCTGTTACTGATGGCAAAGATGTGTCCCCACGCATTCCAAAGCCTCACTTGCATCACCTGTCCATTAAATTTAAGGCCCAGCCTAAACCAAACTGCTGTATTTATTTGCAGGAATTTAATTCCAGGGGTGCTGCAGGTAAAGCTTTCTTGGACAAGGGCCTGGAGTGCCAGGACAAGGGGGACATTCAGATTAGACCTGAAAAAGAAGTTCTTTTACAATGAGAGTGGTGAGGCCCTGGCACAGGGTGCCCAGGGAAGCTGTGGCTGCCCCTGGATCCCTGGAAGTGTCCAAGGTCAGGTTGGATGGGGCTTGGAGTAACCTGGGATAGTGGAAAACATTCCTGCTTACTGCAGGGGGGTTGGACTTGATGACTTTTAAAGGTCACTTCCCACCCAAACAATTCTGTGATTTTACTTGCAAACATTTATTGTGACTTCAGAAAAACCACCCTGATTTTCCCCCCAAAAATGCAGATCCCAGGTCCAAAAGCCTCCAGCTTCAGATGCACACCTGCCTGTCAGAGCTCCTAACATTTGCTGGAAACAAATGTTACCACCAAAATCTAAGTTACAAGGATGAAAAGCAAGAGAGAATTAAAAAACCTTTCATCAGTTAACACAGGGAAGCACTGAAACGCCCAGGAGAAATGACCCAAATGTCACCACTGAGCAGCATTTTAGTGCTCAGGCATCTGCACTGCTGTGGGCTCATTATTCCCTGCAAAGGCAGCCAGTATTAATTAAAAATAAGACAGGCCATACCTTAAACCCCAGATTTCTTCAAGCCACCCTGTTTTTCACACACCTGTGCACAAAACCCAGCATTTTAAGCCAATGGTCAATTGTTGGGAGTTTTATGGGTGGTGCTGTGTTGGCTCAAAGCTCAATGCAACACGTTGATCTTTTAAAACCAGAATTATAGCGGAGAGCATCCAATTATGCTCATGGAGAGCTGCACACACATCACACAGAGACCAACAGCTCGACAGGATGATGCAGAGCTGTCACTGCATCTGTAATTCCACCACCTTCCTTGCCTGCCAGCACTTGGACCCCAGAGTTCCAAGTCACCCCCTCTCCAAATGGGAATTTTGCATCTTTTAGCCCTATATTAAGGTGGGCAGCAACCTCACAGCAGCTGACCCAAAAAAGCCTCCAGCAGGAGAGAGTCTGGGCACCACATTCAGCCAAGAGACCACATTTTGGCTCAAACATTTCACCCAGAATGCAGGAAAATGAGATGAGGATGCAAAGATGTCATTCCCACACTTGGTTTTCTTCTGTATTTACAGAACAGCAGAGGATTTTGTAGGAACCTGGTGCAGCAACTCCCTTAGGGTAGGAAATGAAGTGTTTGGGGCATCTGGCATTGCCTGGAGAAACCCTACTTTTATTTCCCCCCTCCTTTCCAGCTTGTCTCGCTCTGGACAATCCATGCAAAGGATCAGCTCCACAGTTTTGTTCCAGGAAATCAAAGCCTGAGTATTAAAAAAAAAACCCTCCTAAAGCTTCCCAAGAGCAGCAGTAATGGAAGGGAATTTCTGAACAGGGAACAGTTCACTCCCAGACACACCTCGGCTCTGGCATAATTAAAACCTCAGTTTGGGAATTAGGCGTTTTTTTTTCAGAAATTGAGGGTATCTTTCTTAGAAGAGCTTAAGGGGCTCATCTCAGCCACCTTCAGCCACCCAAAAAGTCTCCCCTCCAGGAGGATCAGCTGTGCCCTCTGCAGCCACAGACTGATTTACTTGTATAAAATCCACCCTGGAAGAAACTTCAGTAAAACCATCTCTGAAAAAGGAACTGAGAGCCCAGATGACTCCAATGCCTGGACTCTGATGAATTCTATGCCTAACAGTGAAAAAGTTGGCTTTTGGCTACCTGGATCACTTTGATGTTGTAATGGGGGGAAAAAGAAAAGAAAAGAAAAGAAAAAAAATCTCTTTTTTCACACATGCCCATATTGAAAATCTGGACTTTTGCTCTGCCTGAAGCTCATTTTAAAAATCATCACCCTTCCATTTGAAACAGGACCCCAGCACACCAGAAGCCCATTTTTCCTTAAAAATCCTAAACATCTCAGCTGAAAAAAAAAAGGAGACAACTAATAGCACCAGCACAAACAGCAGCGCTTCAGGGAAATAAGGAAGCCTTTTTTGTCCTGTTTTGAATGGAAGGGAAAACACAAAAAGCCCAGGAGGACACACAAGGAAAGTGAACTTCTTCAGACGCAGAAGAATCCACAGCACTCGCATTCCTCATCCCCAAACAATGCACCCCACGGCATTAAGTCCACGCTTGTCATAGCAGAGCACAGCTCCCTTAAATCTTTCAATTAAGATGGCATTTGTAAAAATTGCAGGCTTGGAAATTGCTGGATATTATTCCTAAGTTCAAGTCATCGCTCAGAGTCAAAAAGCAGACTCCAAGACGGTCAAACAGGGCTCCAGGCCGTGCCTAATCTGCATCACCATTCCCAATAACTGCCTGCTGCAGATCAATTGGGATTTGCATGTAATCTAAAAATAACTTTTAACAAACTTAAAGGACTGTCTGATACTGTGACACCAAGAATAATCCAGAGCATGTGCATTTAACCTCTAAAATAGCCAGTGCCCACACAGGCAGGCTCCAGCTGCTGGGACAAACCCAGGCTGCTGCTGTGTCCAAGAGCTGCATTTTCCCAGGCACATCCCACAAAATCCAGCTTTCAAAAAACAGGTGGGAAAGAACCTTAAAGATCATCCAGTTCCACCCCCTTTCCATGGGCAGGGACACCTCCCACTATCCCAGGTTGCTCCAAGCCCCATCCAACCTGGCCTTGAACACTTCCAGGGAATAAAGAAAGCTAAGTTATGTCTAATTTCAAAACTATTTATCTTATTGTAATTGAAAACATTTTCTAGAAAAACAAAATAGTTGCTACATGTAAGCAAGATTGTCACAGTCACCAGCCCCAAAAGAAAACTCTTCAGCTGTATGACTTGTTTTATGTCCTCTCCTAAAACCTCTGTTTCTCAGACTTGGCTTGGCACTATACAGGATCTCAGTTCAGATCTGTATTCCCTACCTCTTCCAGCTTTACTTTTCAAAGGATTCACTAAATATCAGCACTGGTTTTTATGGGAAATTAAGTGAACGGGATTTTGTTTGATTTTCTGCAGAAAAAAAGTTCAGAATTGCGTACAAACTGAAACAAAATGACAGAAGTTTTCCGTGAAGGGCTTGGCTATCATCCTCCCTCACCATTTATCACAGGCAGTTCTGAGGATATTAAAACACTGAGCCAGAAGCAAAGTTCAAGGATGGGCTGGACGGGGCCTGGAGCAACCTGGCCTAGTGGAAGGTGTCCCTACCCTTAAAGAGATGACATTTAAGGTCCCTTCCAACCCAAACCACCCCGATCCCATGAAATCCCACCACCAGGAACAACCTCCCTCCCATCCCCGTTTTTGGGGGTCACTCACCGGCGGCGCTGGGCGTGCCCTCGAGGTTGACGTTGACGAAGAAGCGGATGCTGTCCCCGGACACGATGGTGGAGTTGACGCCGTCGAAGAGCTCCTCGCCCGCCCCTTCCTCCTTCGCGTCGTCCGTGTCGCACTTGAGGTACCCTGACAACGAGATGGGGGTGCCATGAGAGGGCCGCAGGCTGTCCTTGTGCCCATCCTTGGGTGGCGGGGGGGACAACGAGTCCGAGTTTGAGTCCGAGTCCGAGTCCGAGTCCATGGCTGGCGAGGCCTCTGCCGCCGCCAGGGCCTGGTGAGGAGCCGCTCTGAGGGCCCGTGAGGGCTGGAAGGTTCAAGGAATGGCCCCCAGCGTGTTTTGGGGTGGCCTCAGGGGCTCGTCCCTGAGGTGTGGGCAGCAAGGCCCAGCCCCAACACCTCGCTCCCCTCAGGTAAAAAACACCGCAAGGATGAAAGCGTTGGCCGGGAGCCGTAAAAACATCACCAAAACAAGAGCTGCGCCCCGGCCCGCCCCGAAGCAAACGCCTCCGCCGGCCCAAGGCCGCGCCGCTGTTTGGCAATGCAGCGATTTGAAACTACAGGTGGAAAAATTGAAATAAATAAATAAATAAATAAATAAAATCAAAGAAGTTTCCAAGGAGACACCTGATACGGACAGAGAGACCCACAGCTCCCCACGGGGCAGAGGAGCAGGGCACTGGGGGTGGCATCACAGAGAATGCGAGACAAGTTTTGTAATTACACCAGACGACTCCTTAGCCTTTTGCAAGGCTTTAATTAGAGTTTAACCCAGTCTCATCCAACAGCAAACTGGTCCCTGCAACATCTCATTATGGAGCAGCTGGAGGACTCTTGTAGCACACTCATGTATCATGTTTAATTAGGAGAATTAGGGACATTATAGAATGTCGATTTTTACATTACCAGGATTATTCAGCAGCTTCTCCTCATCTTCTGACAAGTCTTTTATGCCTAATTTGAAGCAGGAGGGAGATATTTCATTAGCTGGCTCTAGGCACTACAGTGAAATGAAAAGGGGGAGCTTCAAGGCAGAGGCTTGAATGGAAACTAAAATATTGATGGCTTTTTTTAAAGCCTCGTATAAGCAAATGTGGAGGCAGCAGCTGAAAGCAGCACATGCTGCCTCTGAGGGATCGAGCTGACAGTTCTCCACCACAAAACACAAACCCAGAGGAGTGAGGCCACAAACAGGAACTCGGTGACACGGGACAGGGGCTGCAGCATTTCCTGCCACGAGCTGATGGAGCTCAGCATCCCCCCAGAGGGCTCAGAGGGTGCAGTGGGGCTGCAGGAGCTTCAAGCCTCCAGATGAGACTTCTAAATTGCTTATGAAAGGTGTGGGAAACCTGATAAAGCCCCACAGATTAACCCCCCCCCCTCCTGATCTTTGCCTCCTTCACCTTACAGCTTGACAGGAATAAATGTGAATGAGCCCTTTCAAAACTGCTCTGAAGGCTTAAAAAACCATCCAAGGTGCTGCTGTCCCCATCCAGCAAAACACACTGAGGATATCACCCTCTGCTCGGGGGTGATCACCCTCGGCACAATTTAGGGTGTCTGCATCCCTGCACGATGGAAACTTGTCCAGAGAGAAAAAAGTGAGGTGAGAAAAGTACAGGAAACACCTGAACACCGTGGGCACCACCAGATATGAAATCTCTGCTGGCAGATGTGGCAGGTTGAGGGGCAGCCTGTGTCCTGGAGGGATGGACAGCAGCCAGACAAGGTGCCTGCTGCCACCAGAAGTACTACAAAGTCCCACACAAGCATCTCAATCCCAAACTAAGTCCCAAAGTTGGGGTTTGGTTCCTCCAAAATGCATGATGGACACCACAATCTCTCCTCATAGCTGAGCACCCACAGTGCTGACATTTCCCCCCCAGTGCCAGGAGAGTTTGGGCAACCCTGCAAAGGAAAAAAGTCAGCCTGGGGATGGCTTTTTCCACCTCAATCACATCCAGAATTGCAGCCTCAGGGACATTTTGAGCTTCTTCTCCAACCTTCCCACTCACTGGGTGAGATGGGACACACATACGAAGGTTTGAGCACCCAGCTCTCAGAACATGGGTGAGCTTTTCCTCCCTGTCCTAATGGAATTAGATGGGTAAATAGGGAAAAGCCAAGCAGGGAAAACTATTTATTCCCCTCCCCACCCACTGCAACTTGTTTGATAAGAGGGTGGCAGTGGTGACCCCTGAAAACAGAGAGGGCTGGAGACAGGAGAGAAGGGCCCAGGAGCTGGAAGAAGGGCAAGGGTGGAGTAGGATCAGAGGGTTGGGCAGAGGTCAGCGAGGACTCTGGCAAGGGAAGCATCCTCTGTTCCTCCCTCTTTAGGGGAGGAAAGAGCAGAACAAAAGGCAGCCGAGCCTCGAGTCCCTTGGGCAAGGGACGGACAAAACACTTGGCTTGCAAATAATCCCCAACCTGGGCTGGACAGGAACTGCACTCCCAGACAGGTGTCTGCTTTGTCACTGAACCACCTCCAGGCTTCAGACCACTCCTGTTTGGAATCCTTCAGCCTATTTCGTCTGCCGGGAGTTTGAAACCACGAGCAGTTTACGCCTGTCAAATGCAGGGTGACCTCGAGGTGACACAGGCTGCGTGCGGGGCAGATGCACCTTCCCCCTGAGCTCCAGCGCTGCCTCCAGCCCTGGCAGCTGTTTCCCTCCCCGTTCCCTGATGTTCCACCCCCGCTGCTTGAAGGGCAGCAGATGCCACAAGCGACAGCAGAAGCTGTTCAGCTCCTCTGGAAGTTTGATGGGTGTTTTGCAGAAGTTCAGAGCAGGATCTGATGTGGCTGTTGCAGAATTTGTGCAAATACCAATCAAGTTTCCATATGGAAGTCCCAGTAACTCTTCGCAGGCTTTGTCAGGAGCAGTTGCTTCAGAGACAGAGGGCAGAGTTAAACACCTTTCCACTGGCATCAGATTTCCTGGGGGAGAGTTTAAGATCTCCGAATTGGTGTTCTCCCCATCTTTATCACCGCAGGTTGGCACCTTCAGATGAAGGCAGCGTTTGCTGAAGTGCCACGAGCCACATGACAGGGCCAGTCAGAGCTCTGAGCACAGGAAGTGCCACTTCAGCCCGAAATATGGTCTAAAAGCACTGGAGAAAAGAGGTTTGGCTGAGGAGGAGCTGGGAACACAGTTAAAGCTGGCTGAGATCAGTGCAGCCCTCCTGCACCATGAAGAACACACTGTGCTCAGGATAATCCCTCTCAACCCACCCTGCAGGATTCATCTGACGACAGTGAAATGGAAAAACAGGGGAAGTGTTTTTCCAAGGATGAGACCAAGGATGGCAAGCAGGATCCTTCAGTGCTGCAGGAACAAAACCCCCTCCTCACCCTCTGCAGCCAGAAGCAGCAGATGCTTTCACCTTAAATCTTCCTCTGCCTTAAGGGCTTTCCTCAGCCCATCCTATGTCACATGAAAATAAACCAGCCCCCCATTTTATGCAGGTGCTGGGAAGAAAAAAAAAAAAGGAATAATTATGATTTCTCTGGTGTTTCCCCTCCAAAGCATCACCCTTTCCTCTGGAATTCATCCCTACACCAGACCTGCTGTGCTCTAATATTCCAATATCCACCCAAGACCAGGCTGGATGAGGCTTGGAGCAACCTGGTCTAATGGAAGCTGTTCTGCCCATGGCAAGAGGGTGGAACTGGATGATCTTTAAGGTCCCTTCCAACCCAAACCATTCCAGGATTCTCTGATTCCATCCCCAGCCTCCTCTCTTTACTCTCCTCACGTTCTCGGCTCCATCTCCTGGCTCCTGCTGCTCTCATCCCCCTCACAGCTCTGACAAGGTGCCTGCCCTGCAGCTATTTTGCTTTAGAGCTGAGTTTTAGTGCCCAG
This sequence comes from Dicrurus megarhynchus, assembly GCA_013399195.1. Classification (NCBI taxonomy): domain Eukaryota; kingdom Metazoa; phylum Chordata; class Aves; order Passeriformes; family Dicruridae; genus Dicrurus; species Dicrurus megarhynchus. The sequence goes on along the minus strand of VXAD01001921.1, from coordinate 411,588 downwards.
GGCTCTGTAGGGAGCAGCAGTGACTGCAGCTGCTGCCTTCAGAGGTGGATTTACGTGTCCCACCGCTGCTCTGGAGGCACCTGGCAGCTGCACCTGGGGCAGTAAAATCAGCAGAGTCGTGGTGAGCAGGAAGCTCAGCCTCAGCCACTTCAGATATATCCCCTGGGAAAGCTGAAGTGGGAGCGCCACTCCCAGCCCAAGGGCTGCAGGCTTCTCCGGGAAAGCCAAAAAATCTTAATCAAGCTCAATTTCCTGGGAGAAAAGCAGCTTTATTACCAAAAACATCCTCTCACACCCCAGGGGGTGGGAATTATTCCAGCCACAGCCCCTGCACGACCTCTCGGGGTGTCTCAGGTGACAAAGCCAATTGTGGAGTGTTAACCAACATCTGCAGGCACGAGCCACTGACTCAGAGCAGTTTTCTGGAAGCAAGTGGTTTTTACCCTCAATTTCCAAGGTAATCTCCTCTCCAAGGCTGGAAAACTGTTCTCATTTATAGCAGTGCCTATTCCCTCCATCAGATGCAAGCCCCAGCTTCCAGGATCATGGAATTGCATCTCCTCCTCTTCACGAGTGGTAGTTAACCCCTCCAAAAAAGTCTCCTCAGAAAGCCAGGAACCTCAAACTACATTCAAAGAGGCTTTTTGAGCTATGATTGGCAATCTCACACTATTAGCTTGTCACGTTAAAAGCCATTTCAGATTTCTGAAGTGAGTTTTTAGGCACAGAAGGCAGCAAATTGTTTTGGAAGAGCCCGAGAACCATTTTTGCATCCATTTTCTCAGAGGAATTACAGGCCAAGTACAGAAGGTCAACAGAATCAATGGTAATAATATATATTCAATAGCTTTTAAAGGTAAAGGAGCATCAACTGGGACATGGGCATTACCCTAAAATCCAGCCTGGTTCTTTTGAGCATCCCAAATTCTCAGCTGTAATGGCGTATTAGGGAACTCAAGAGAGATTTAAGCCCTCTATCTACCAAAAAACTGGTGATAATACTGGTATTAAGTTCAAAAAAGTCAGCTTCGCCTAAGTTTTCTCCTCGTGGATTTTCAACTTGCTCTAGCCAAGAACAGACACTAATTTTCAAGAAAGGCATGAAGTTTTAATTAACCTGAGCTCTCAGCTCTCCGAGGGTTTGCTTCGCTCCCTGCAGGCTCCGATTCACTGCGTCACTTGGAAAACACCCAAATCCCCAACTTTGGGTGCGAAAGGAAACTCAATTAATAACGGAGCCTCCACCTCCGTCCTGACCTTTACACTCAGCACAGAAAACACGGATTCCTGGTGCCTCCATAGGTTAGGTAACCTTCCAGTCAGTTAACTCTGGCAGGGAGAAAGCAGTTGGAGGATTCAGGAGAGACCTGGAAGAACTTTGTGCAAGTGTTCTCAGTTCTCCAGTCTCCAGAACATTCTGGAAAAAAAGGGTTTAAACAGCACCCTCCTCACACATGAACCAAAGCAAGTTTGTGGGCACATCTCATAGGCTGATTCCACCATAATCACCTACTCACCAAAAGAATTATCTTTTTTTTTTTTTCTCCAGGTAAAATGAGAGCAATTACATTGATGTAGCAACAGCTTTTAGGTAAACATGCACCTAAATTTTACACAACCCTGCTGAGGTTAAACTGCAAAGTCTGGGGCTTACTTATTGTTCTGAATGATAAGAATCACAAAAAATCCCTTCCTTCCTAACAAATTACTGCATTTCAGAGACAAGAACCACTGCAGGGCTGCAGCCAGCCAGCAGCACCCAAAGCTGTCTGCCACCCAATGAAAACTGTAAGCCACAATGATTAAATAAAGCTGGATGCTCACTAGGATTTTAAGCTTTTCCTTTGGTTCACAGCTGAGAGAATCCCTGGCAAGGCTCACTAGTTTTGTCCTGAGGAGATTTACCCCTGGCAGCCACAGGGACACTGTGCCAGCCCAGCTGACAACTGGGGGGCTGGGGGTGCCCCCAGACCTCTCATGGTTGGACTGCTGAGGGTTTGCTGCTGACAAGAGGACACAGAAATTATCCTGCATGCCTTGGTTAGAAAAACTCCTTTATTGATTCCCAGGGAAGCTGTGGTTGCCTCATCCTTGGAAGTGTCCAAGGCCAGGCTGGACAGGGCTTGGAGCAACCTGGTCAAGTGGAAGGTGTCCTTTTCCATGGCAGGGGGTGGAAGAGATGGTCTTTAGGGTCTCAACTCAAATAAATCACTTTATGATTAAGCCAAATAATTTGGGTTGCCACAGGCAGATCTTCAGATCATGTAAATGGGATTTAAAGAAGTGTCCCCCAATGCCAGACCTTCCACGGGTACCTTAAGAGCCAGGAAGTGTTGGGTGATGCTTCCTGGCTCTCCAGCAGTCCCTGGGAGCCCATCAGATACAGATTTTCTGGAGCAATGACCACCTGCTACGATGATGTCAATCCATTACCTAAGCTCAAGAGATTAAACCACAACCTGCTCTTGGAAAGGAAAAAAAAAATCCAAACTTGAGGCAGAAAGTGCAGAGCAGGTGAGTCACCAAGAGCAGAGCTGCAACCTCTCCCAGATCCCTGCACTGCTGGCTGACCACAACCTCAGCTGCATCTTCCCAACCCTACTTGAGTGTTTTGTCATGAAGAGCCAGATGAAAACATCGAGCTTCCCCTGCCACTTCAGTGATAATTCATAACAGAACTCCAAGAGCTGATCTGCTGCTGCTGCAAAAAAACCAACAACTCCAAAACAAAAAAAAAAAAAAAAAAAACCCAAGAAAACAAACAACACCCAGGCACTTTTGAATTAATTCCAGTATTGTATTTTGCAGCCAGATTTCTAGGAAATGTTGTGAATAATCCAAGCAATTCAGTGGAGTGTTGTTGGGGTTTCTTGTTTTGTTTTTACAGAACACCGGAGCACGTGGAGTTTCAGTTTTGCAGCGGAACCCTCAGAAATCAGGGGTGTTCCTTTTATTATTTTATTAGAGGCCTCCTGATAATACCAGAAATGAAAAATCTGCAAGAGACCTGTGAGCCACCCCCTGGTGCTCTCCCACAGGTAGCAGCAGTTCACCTCCTGCTGGCAAACTGGGCATCTCACGGAGGAAAAAGCCACTGAAAGGATTTGTTTCACAAAAATATTTAAATTAACCTCCTGGTTAAGCAAACAATTCCAAGATAGATAAAGTCAAATATAAAAAAAGAGAAAAAAAGTAAAAGAAAGGAAAAAACCACCCCCCCAGCACACATACCAAGCTGAACTGCAAACTGAAAAACAAAAACAAGCAGATAAAATATATCCAAACATCCCAAGCCAGACAGGGGCCTCGGGGCCCTTCAACACAACTGTGATTTATTGTGCCAGCAAAACCAATTAATAAGTCAGAAGAGACCAAGCAGTGAGGGATTTGCTCTGGAAGACCAGAAAAAAAAAAAAAAATTAAGCTGCAGGATGTTGAGCCAGCTTTAAAACAATGCAACAATTCAGATATCCCCAGTGCTGCACTGGGATTCCTTCCCTTGGATTTTGCAAGAGGAACCCAAAAACTTCTGGGTTTGTGTCTTATCAGGGAAAGTTCTTGGCTCAGGTGAAGAACCTCATCGTAATTTAGGCAGAATTTAATCACTTGCAGGTAATTCCAGGGCCTTTCGAGCTCATCCACCTCCACGAGGAGGGTGCAGGATGCTCACAAGAGACAATGGGGGGCTTGATGAGTCAATTCCGAGCCCTGATTGCTGAGCTGCATTTCATCAGGACTCCAATTATCCCCGGGTTTGGATTGGGGCTACACAATCATCTCATTACTCACTTAAATTCGCCAGAAAGAAAACTCATTTGTCAAAACAACCTTAAGAGAAGATTTAAGAGACTTTAAGACGCAGGGAGGGGGGACACCAATTATCATCAGGCCCTGCCAGGTTTGTTTGTGCAAGAGGATTGTTCCACAGGCTCAAAAAACGAGTAAAAACATGGATTTTCATCAGCAAGGTGGCAGAGGACTATTAAAACTGACAATAACCATCAGTTGGGAACAGCATGGCCAACAGCTGCCATCAAATCTGCTGCCACCACACTCAATCAGAAATCTCCAACCGGGCAGGCACAAATTTATTTCCTTATTTTTCCTCTTAATATTGCCTGTACAGAACAAACTACACACCAGATTTTTTCCCCAGCTACATTTTAAGTATTTACCTCATGCAAGGCACTAAAAGCCACAGAAGTGGCTTTCAAGTTCTTCCAGAAAAAGGGGAAAATTTGAACTCAAAGCTGAAGACATGGTCTCCTTGATAAACTTTCCAGATTTTTACCTAGTTAGGCTGGGAGATGGTTGGGACTACACCAACCCACTGAACTTCCCTAACAGCCACATATTAATTCACTAGAAAATCCTTCCAGGGCTTTCCCCAGCTCCTCAGTAATTAACAGAGCTACAAATTACTAAACACTTGAAGTATTTATGGATGTAAACATCCAGGAGGTTCTTCCAAAGCTCTGCTTTGGTGCCGCAGCCAAGATCACCCTCGCCACAACCCTTTCAACTAAAAAAGAGGTTTCAACTTTTAAATTTTAACATCGCTGCAGCTGCTGTTGAGAACACAAGGAGGGTAAAGAAAAGTCAGCTGGCAAAAGACAGACCCAGGCTCCGAACAGAGCCTCAGATATGCTCAGAAACAAAAACATCCTAATTACTAAGAATACAGAAAACCATATGTATATGCAAGATCCCAGGAGGAGATAAGGGAAAAGCGCCACTCTACGCAGAGCAAGAGCATCAAAAGATGTTGCTCTGCTGAGAAAAGGGGAGGGAAATGTCCAAAAAAACAGAATTAAAGAGGTTTATTTTTTACTTTGCTCGCTCCCAGCACAGCATTAGGAGACTGGGGATTTTTATTATTTCAGATGTGGGGCAAGGGCATCTCTTGCCTGGCAGATCCCCACAAGTGGTGCCACGAAGCAGCTCGGTGATTTCGCAGCTCCGTTTCAAAACAAGCTGTTTTGAAACCCTGTGAAAAGGTAACGTCTTTATCTGTGGTTTCCTCCAGCCCCGATGACGTTTTGGGGTGAAGGCTTTGAGAATATGAGAGCACGAAACTCCTGCAGAGAGATCACCAAAGCAGCGCCTCGCAGCGGGGTGGGAACACTCACACGGGCAGCCTCCGAGATGTGCTGTCCGTATGCTCCAAGGCCTCGGCTCAATCAAGCAGCAGAAGGTGACTCATGACTCCACAGCAGCTGAACTCTTCCAAAAGGTCAGTTTGTAATGAGGAGTAAGAGCGACAGCAGATTTGAGCGTGAAATAACCAAGAAATCCACTGTATTTCCAATCATGAATAACACAACGCTCAGCGCTGCGTCTGGGCCGAGGAGGAACTTGCAAGCAACATCCCCTCCTTCCCCAAACCACACAGAAGCACAACAGGAAAGCACCAAACAGCTTCTTGAAGCCCTCAGAGGCAGCTCCAAGGTGCTGTCTCCTTAAGACAAAGGAGGAAGATGAGTAATAACACAAATATAGGGCAGAAATGCCCATTGCCTTGGCACCAAATCGGCAAAAAAAGAAGCCTCTCTCAGAGATTTGCACAGAGGATGCCACGACTACAAAAAAAAAACATTCAGAGATCTGCTTTTGGGGTTTTTTTATTGTTTGTGGGGATAGTTTGAGGAAGGCAAGACTGTGAGTCCGGGAAGGGGATATGTAGAGCCACCTAAGATGTTAGGACAGACAGCTGGGCTTGTGTTCCGTGGCAGAAGGGTTTGGGATGAAGTAGGGCTCTATCCTGCCTCCATAACCAAGTGTTTCTCCCCCAGCCCTTACGCTGCTCTCAGCCAGAAGCTGGAAGCTCAGTCACCTCTCCAGGTCCCAACCTGGGTCACCCTCTCACGTTCCCAGTCCTCAGGAAAGCACTGACCACATCTCAAGAGCCCACGAGTGAGGTGGGAAGGAAGCAGGGCTACCCAGATCTCATGCCCCACATGCCCTCAGAAAACCTCCCTGAGGTCAGGCATTATTTTCTGCCCTTCTGCAACTCGACCCAGCCTCCAGAAAACACCTCTGACTAGAGACGAGAGGACTGGCTCCCAGTTTCATCCTTTGACTCCCCAAAATTGGTTCTTTGTACGAGAAGAGGAGAGCCAGTGCCAAAGAAGTGCTGCCATCAGCGGTGTTGGATCAGCTGACACCTGGCAGACGTTCAGCTTCCCCTTCCAGATGTCGACCTAAGGCTTGGCCCCCTGGAACAAGAAAGATGAGCCTTGCAACAGCTGCAAGCATCCAAGGGCCTATATAACTGGAGAATTTTAGTCTTTTCCTCACACCTTTCGGAAGTCCTGAATATTCCCAGCACTTCCAAGGGCAGGACTACTTCCTGAAGAGGCTGGAACTCTGCAGAAGATCTCTCCCTAATACCCTACACACATGCTATTTTGGGGGAAAACACAGGGCAGGGAGATGGAAGTGGATTATTTTTTCCAACTAAAATTATTCTATGATTTTATTTCTCCAGAATCAGCAGAGAAGCTGGGACTTCACTGCCCTTCAACTGTCCCTTTGTCAGTGCAGTATCCCCAAGATCTCAGTCACCTTTGAGGCAGATGATCCAAGTTTCCAAATGCCACCATTTCATCTTGCTTCAAAGAAAAAAAACTAAAAAATCTTTGCACTAAAAGATGTGTCTGCCAGAGCCATCCAACATTTGCCTGATGCTCCTTGGCTGGATGTCTCCAAAGGGATCCAACACCCACGCACGATCCCCACTCCAGAAAAAGACAAGCAAATACACCTGCCAGGCTGTATGACAGGAAAATATCCTGAAAGAACTTGAAAAACAAGGAGCCACCCAGAACAGTCACTGATGACAATGTGGAGTTGATTATTTACTGCCTGACTATCTCAAACATCTCCAGGATTTAAAAACACGGAGCCTGCTCCCAGGACGAGATTACACAACCACCACACCAGACTGTTTTCACATCACACTTGAGCTAAATGGATTCTGTATCACCCATGTCAGGTCCTCAGCCACCCCTGCAGCGCAGCTCTCCCTCCAATAAGGTGTGTGCACAAAAAAGTCAAACAATACTTGCCACTCTCTTCGAAGAAGTATCCATTTCTTGACATCGCTGCTGGTGGAGACTCTAGAGAAGACAGAGAAAACAAAACATGAGAATCGTCAAAATGCTGAATGTCTTCTCTTTACAGCAGAAAACCAGTCCCAAAATACTGCAGGCATCAGATTTTCCTGAATGTGGTAAATGTAACCTTTTGCTTATTGATGTTATAGTACTTAGCAGAACTTTCCTTTACAGACACAAGCAGTACTTGAAAAAAAGCCTCAGACATGCTGGGCTGGGACCACAAAAAAGCGAGACTAAAGATCAGGGTAAGTCTGATCATCTTAGGGATTTACCAAACCTGAACAAGTATGTCATAATACAAGCTAAGCATCTGAAAGGTTTTTGTGAAAATACAGGCCATAATGAAGCCCAGGTTGTACCTTGTGCTCAGATAAAAAGAACCAGTTTAATGTAGAAAAAACAACTCAATTTTAATAAAAATGGGAATTCACTTCCCATCCTGCCCCTCCTAATCATTAGGATATCCCCCAAACAGTGCTTGGCACTTGAAGATAAGCCCCAGAACACTCCAGCCTTCCTTGGCCCATTTCCTGAGCTGGGGTCCTGCAGCCAACACCATCTGCACCAACAGGGGCTGGTGAGGGAGCCACAAATGGGAAATGATGCTGAGCAAGAGCGAATCCACCAACACAACAGCAGCAGGGATGGATCCCCATCATTTATCAGGAAACAGGGGTTTGGTAGCGAGTCCGTTCTGCAATTCACTGCTGGCAAAGCGGGTATTGAACATTTCTTTGTGTGGTAACAGAGCACAGGAGCACGTGCTCTCAGGTGTGACCAAAGCCTGGTGCCCAAACCCAGCCTGGCTGTTCTGAACGCTGACAAAAGGTGACAGCTCAGCCTGCGTGGGCACAGGCAGCAGCTCCCCTGTACAGGTGCATGGCCCATTTTACAGTGAGTAACAGAGCTCTTGATTTCAAGCCCTGAGCAAGAGTCACCCAAGCAGCCCCTTGGAAACCTGGTGCTCGATGCTGCTGCCTCTTCACACACTTCTTCCCAGCCAAAATGCAATCAGAAAGAGGAATAGGTTTGCTCTGTCTTTCCCCACTTCATTAGGCTAATCAAACATTACCTACGCAAGCCTGGGATGAATTTGGGCCAACAAGGAAAGAGGTTTTGCCTGCCTTATTGTTCTACAGATTAGGCTTCCTGCTTTTCCTTTGAGGTATGACACTGTTTCCCAAAGACCCTTTCTCTGCCCCCTAACTTTTGGCTTCCAGGTTGCAGGCTCTTTATTCCCTTGTACAGTGTGCCACGTTTGCAGGCCTCGCAATTCCTCCTGGTCCCCCGGGAGCCTTTTGTGCACATGACGGATGCAAAGTCACGCCACTGACGGCAGCACCTCCCGGCCCTGTCACTTGTCACCGCTCAGACCTTCCAGTGCAGACAGGTTCCTGAAGGGATACCCTGATGGCCATTAAAAAAAAAAAGGAGCCGGCACATAAACCAGAGGGCAATCCAAGTGTCTGGTCCAAGGGAGAAACACAATGTTCCAAAGTTCATCCCAGAACAATGGGCCGGAGGAACAAACGGCACCGAACTGTGGCCAAGGGGCACCCATTACACGAGTCAATTGTTTCCCTCCACCTGGAAGGGAAGGAGAAGATCCATCCCGACTGATTAGCATGTTAATGATCAAAGGAAAGTTTTTAAAGAGGCTCTTATTGTGCAATGATTGCATTTACGTATTTCAGCGAAACAAACAAAATACGCCTCAGCGGGCGGATTACCCAAGGAACCCACATTCCCACCAGGATGGTTTATCCATTTCTCACTCCTCTTATGGCTTCTGAGGGAGCCTGAAGCAGTTCATCCTTCACTGGGCTAAATGAGACGCTCTTGCTTTTCCTTCAACTGAACACAGCTACTTTCTGTGGGTTGATGCTGTCTAATGATGGGGAATTGGTTGGTTTCTTCCGACTGCAGCACTGCCTGGGTTGGCATCACACCTTTATGGGAGACTGGTTTGGCCCCTGCTTGGATCAGGCATGAAAAGGGCAAGGCTGGGGTGTTACAGCAGGCAGTGCCATTTCATTAGGTGCCACTGGTTCCTCTGAGTCATGGCCATTCCACAATCCCCCCGGCAACATGCTCGGGTAATTACAGTGGAGGTGCTGTTTTTTTCAGATGAGTCATAAACCAGAGGTCTTAACCTTGTAATTAAAGATGCAATGGCACGTTTAGGGGGGAAAAAAAAAACATCAGGCATTCACCCTACTATGTCCTGGCAAAAATCCAGCCCTGGTAATTTGTCTTCTCCCAACGTAATGCTGTCCCACAGCACCAACCCAATTCAGACTTCCAAACAGCTTTGTTGGCGCCTTTGGAAAAGCTGTTACATCTCCCACGGAAGGGGCACATTAACGTCAGGAACCTGTGTGTGGCGTGCCCAGGAGGTAAAAGGTGATGGGTGTTTACACAGGCCCAGACACGGGCAGGGAGCCATGGGAGCAGCTGAAAGGTCACGGATCAGCACCAGTGGAGGTAGGAAGGGTAAGCTGGGGGCTACAGCATCTGCACCTCTGAGGTGCTAAAGAATGCAACATTCACCTGATTTTTCATACAATAATTCGGGTTGGAAGGGATTTCTGAAGGTCTGCTCCACCTTCCCCGCCATGGGCATCTGGGATATCTGTAACTAGATGAGGCTGCTCAGCAGCCCATCCAGCCTGATCTTGAGTATTTCCTGCCATGGGGCGTCCACCAAATCTCTGGGCAACTTGGTCCAGTATTTCACTATCATCATTGCAAAGAGCTTCTTCCTTATGTCTAATCTAAACCTCTTTTCATTTAAAACCATCACCCCTTGTCTTACCCCAACAAGCCCTTCTAAGAAGTCTGTCCTCATCTTTCTTAAAGGCCCCCTTTAAGCATACAAAATGTCACAGTGAGCTCACCCTCGAACCTCCTCTTCTCCAGCCTGAACAACCCCAAGTTTCTAACTGAGCAGAACAAACCAGACCGATCTCAGGGTGAGCCCAACCAATCTCTTTCCTCCTTACGCCCCAGTCCCTTTCTCCCCGTACTCCCCCAATCAGGAGCAAGCCTTCCTTATGCTGAGGGATGCTACCTAAGGACAAGGCCAGCTGGCTCGTGCTGGAGTGCAGGCTCAGGAGCAGCCAGCAACACAAACACATCGGCAGGCTCCACCTGCTCCCCTCTCCCAGCGCTTATGGGATTTCACATCCAAGGTCTTGGCTCCTTGGCCGGGTTTCGCTGCGGACGGGAGCGATGGGTTCGGGTTGTGCGGAACTGGCAGCAAGGCTGAGTGAGCCCTCTCTGCTCCAGCAGCCACTGCCTGATGCACACACCAACCTTGCAGTTCCTCTCCCCACCTCACCTCCGCTCCTGAAATTCAAAAGAGTTCAACCAAGGGCCAGTTATGAAACACCGCAATGATCGATGCAATTGTTGGGCTTAGGGAAGCCTGGGCAGGAGTACAAGTCTCCAAATTCATTAGGTATCAACATGATAATGCTCCAGGGTTTGCCTGAAGTTGCAGAAGTGTTTCCATGAAGGATAAATCTTCCTCCAGCCTGCAAAGTGCAGGGGCTCAGGGGTTCCCCCTCTCCACAGCCTCAGATCCACCAAACCCGCGCTGCCCGTTCTTTCACCCAGGTTTTCTTACAAGGACTTCAACAATTAAAGGAAAAATCCAAGCAAAGAAATTTTAGCAAGACAAAGTCTTCTAGAGACAAAGCTGGAAAGCACTACCCCAAGGAGCAAAGATGCACAGCGCAACAACTCATTCCGGTGCCTCAGAGAGGTCCTGCCCTCACTCCCCAGACACCTTCTCACCCATCATCCATCAGACCCTCCAATTGCTCTCCCTATCCAAAGGCAGAACAAGGTGACGCCTTCCACTGTGTGCCCAAAAGCACACGGTACAGCTCTTTGGACAATTTAAGCAGCGCTCTTCTTTTCTATAAGTTAATTTACTCCAGAAAAGAACTTCCTACGGCCACCCCACCTTATTCCCAGCAGGGATGTCTGTTAGATGAGACTAAACTGGAGAGGCACATTGGTGTTACCGCTTCTTTCTTTTCTCAAAAGGAAAATTTCTGAGCTTTCTGAGCACTGAATTCAGAGGTGAAGAGCTGAAGTGCTGCAAAAGAGAAAACAAAGCTGCTTTTTCTAGACTCAAGGATACAGCTGAAGATTTCATGGCTAAGCCACCACCCCTTGCGCTGAGGCAACTGCAGCGGCCCCAAGAGCCACCAAGGCAGAGGAATATCAGACAATCACAGAATGGTTTGAGCCAAGAGCTCAAAGACCATCCAGTTCAACACCCTGCCATGGCCAGGGACACCTCCCACCAGACCTAGATACGACATTTATTTTTGAACTGGTAGCCGAGTCAAGTTTGCTGTTCTTGTTTAAGGTGCTTGGTTTTAGGACTGGGATGAAACAGCTGATCCGCCATGGGAAGCGCCAGACAAGAAGTGGGTATATTTCCTGATTTCTTACATTCTTACCATTTTTACATTCGCACTGAACAACAAACCCCTGCCATGCCATCCTCCATTATTAAATTCCTGAGGGCACCGTGTCTCCGATCTAATAACCCATTTTGACTCCCTTGCTTTAAAGTTAGCAGTAAGTTCTCTTGAGCCTTGCAATACTGGAGGATTATGAATAAAAACACATTCTCGGGATACTTGGGTAACTCAATTACAATGTTCTGGGGCTGGCATCTTCCAAGTAAACAGCTCTCTGCAGCACAAGCCTTATATTGAAGTGAAACACAGCTCTGCAAAAGCTTTCTACAAGTACTACCAGAGCCTTTGGCTTTTATGATTCCTCTCTGGTAAATCTCTAACAGTTCTGATGCCTTGATATTTAACTGGAGTTTACTTTGAGACAACACCAGTTTGAAAGAGGTACTGGGGAAGCACTTTTTTATTTACAGGCCCTTTCATATTGGCAGCTCTTGGGTTGTCTCTGAACACGGGCAGCTCGTACATCTGGAGAATTCCATTGTCCCAGAAGTTCTGATGAGAAAACATCATTATCTTCATTCTCTTTTACTCAGGGTGTGCTCCAATATCCCAATTTCATAGAACGGTTTGGGTCAGCAGGGACTTAAAGACCATCTTGTTCCAACCCCATCTAGTTCCAACCCTGTATTCCAACACCTTCCACTATCCCAGGTTGCTCCAAGCCCCATCCAACCCGGCCTTTAGCACCTCCAGGGATGGGGCAGCCACAGCTTCTTCAACAACCTCAATTTCCATCATTTTTTGCTGGTGCTCTGAGGACATTTCTCAGACTCATCAGCACATGCAATGTCTTGCCTCGAAGCTGATAAAGCAAAACATGTCAGACTCCGAGCGAGATGCTACCACAAAAATCATTTGTTTGTGCTGAAAAAGCCTTTAGACTTTCCCCATTTCCTCCCAGGAAGAATCAGTAATTATTGCAACAGACTGAACTGCCCAGTCAGATAACTGGGCAGAAATGGGATGGATAACTGGAAAAAAATCCACCTCCCGGAAGACATGCAGGGCTTTAGCTTTGCAGCAAGGATTTGGCCACTTCCTGCTGACTCCAGGAGTTTGCTAGTCAATGTCCACCACCACCACCACCATTAAATGCAAAATGGGGAACCCCCTCAAACAGATCCAGGGACAATTCCAGCTTGGACAAATTTATGGTCTCATCCAAGGCCTCAAACTGGTGGAAGATGATGCAGCTTCCCCTATCCAAGGCTGCACCAGACCTGGTGTTAAACTCAGATCTCTTCTTATTCTTTGCTCTCTCCACCCCAGCATGAATTAGTATTGCAGGACAAAGGGATTCCTGCACAAGGGATCTGGAAGCTGCACTCAGGTTCCTGCAGTTTGGGACAATGGGAGAGTCACAATTTATGTGCTTTAAATACCCCACAGCTACATGGAGCCGCTCCCCTTCTCCACCCAAAGTCAGCAGAAACACAGACTTAAGAGAAAAATCACACACATAAGAAACAATACCTCAGGGGAAACCTGTAGGAGAGGAGGAATTTTTTAATTATGTGGAGCACTGACCGAAATTGGGTTTAAAAAGCTCAGTGTGCAGCAAGAGCTCAACTGGAGGAGGACAAGGAAGCCTCAAACTCCTTTGATAACACAACAGCATCACAGCAGAATAGGACAGGAGTTTGACAGGCAGCAAATCTGATCACAGACAAGATGATCAGCTCCAAATATGTCAATATTACAGTTTTCCTCCCACAGAGCCTCTCTTGTGCTCTTAAAACAAGAGATTCCAGCAGTTTTCAGGAAGAACCAAGCAGCGCAGGCTGTTGGTGGAGACATTCCCTGCAAATCGCTTCAAACCACCCAAGTCAGCAAGAATTAATGGACAGCAGCAAACAAAAAGCTATTCTGTATCAAGTTGCCACTTCTCATTTCTATCTACACCTTCAGCAGCTGATTCCTTCCCGCAGCTCCACCTAATTCAGCAGGAAAAGCCTGGTGAAAGCCCAGCTCCTGCTGGAACAGAGATGGGAATATGCCCCCGTGCTGCTGTTCTGGGCAATCACAATTGACAGACAGGACAAGAGCTGGAGATTTGACTTGTTTTTCCCCATGCCTAGAGAGGTGTGACCAAAAAAAAAATAACCACAGAAGTCAGGGTTTCCAAACTGATCACTGTCATTCGAGGAGGTGTAAGATGAGTAAGGGATGCTTGTTAATACCTGGGCAGGAAAGTGCCTGGTGAATGGTGTCTGACGCTGCCAAGCCCAAACACAGACCCCTCCCCAAAAAGCATCCATAAAGGCAAAGGAAAACATCAAAGACAAAATTCAAGAGGGGCAAAAAGACCTTTTGTAAGTCATTAAATGAGGAGTATCAGCTCTGGGAGTCACAGGGAGCTTTTTCTTGAAGGGCTGAGTCAAGATCAACTAAAAGACTCTTCTTGGGCACAGCTTTACAGCCTCTCCCTTTGTCAGTGCAGACACATCCATCCCCAGGAGAGCCTGAGGGGGATCATCCCTCCCTTCCCAAGGCACAGCAGAGCCCTATCCCTCCCCAGCTCATCCCTTCTCCAGCTCAGTGCCAGGGCTGCAGGGAAGGGCTCTGGAAGGACAGACAGGCACCAGCTGAGGTCCTGCTCCCGCCGGTTCCACCCATCACAGATGTCAAAATATCATCCCAATCCTGGTCCCTACACCAGCAGAGAGTGGGCAGTGCCCCCACAGTGCCAGCTCAGGGCACGCTGCAGCTGGTACCCACAGGGAGGGCAGCTCCCCTCCACCTGCATCTGCTGCCCCTCACCTTCCTCACCTCATCCTCCTCCTGATGAGCCTGAAAAACACAGCCCCTGAAGGAAAAGAGCACAGCACACCTGGAATTTAACACCGGCAGCAGAAGGGTGCACCAGCAGGGGCTGGCATCATCACTGGGCAATAAACCAGAGATATTTACTGCACACTTTTACCTAAATGGGTTGATTAAAACATCGTCTGCATGCAAATACCTACAAGAAATCAACTTAGGAGGTCTTGAAAACGGTTTAGGAGATAGCCATGCCCCAGAAAGATTTAAATCTACTCTGAAGCTCTTCATCTCAGGAATCTTTTAGAAGATGAAGTGTTGCTCAGAGCAGACATCGAGGAGGAAGGTGCTTTTAAGCAACCCAATTTGATGGCAAATTATTGCTCTAGCCCAGAGACTCAGACCTGCAGGGACACAGGCTTTGCCCTCCTGATGCATAAACACGTCTTCTAGCAAACCTTACAGGAGAGAATGTTCCTGTGAAATAATTCTTTAAAACTGCCTTTATGTTTAACACGCTCCTCTTGCCACAGGATTGCATTGATGAGTTGCTTATTCCCCTAATGCCCCTACCAGAAGTATCCCCAAAGGATTTTCACCCTTTGCTTCCCACAAGGTTTCCGTTCCCCCAATTCCCCATTTTTAGGACTCAGAGGTCTGGATTATCCAAACTAAACATCACAGCCCTTGGAAGTGTCCCATTCCTGCTGTTTTTGGAGAACACAAAGCAGCCCTCTGTCATTTCTAGGGTTATCCCACCTCACTTGGATGTAAGCTTTGCTCCATGGGTCTATTTAAACAGTGACTGTGGGATGACATCCCAGTCCTGGTCCAAGCAGGAAACACAACCTGATGTCTTTGAGGCTCAGCAGGCACTCAAGGCTCAAATCACGGATTGTATGCAAGGAGCTGGATATTCTTCTGAGGATGGAAATGGTGTGGGGAGCTCTCAAGTTATGCCACGGGTCACCGTGGTAAATGAAAGCCCAGAACTAATTTTCCCAGTGGCTGGCTGGGAAAATAAAGCATCACATTGAAGGGATAAAGCAGGAAGCATCCTCCTGCCTGCTCCCTCCCAGGCAAACACACACCCACACACAGGCTCAGGGATCAGACGTGGCTGTTTTCAAAGCCTTTTCCTCACTGCCTTGAACAATTCCCCTCCTCAGCTTCCTCCTGAACACCCACTGCAATAAAACCAGCGAATAAAGAGTCACTGGGTGCAGCAGTGACGGCTCCCAGAGACTTCCCCCCCCAAAAAAAAGGTGTTTGGATTTAGCAGGAGCACCACATTAGCCAGGTTGACTCATCACAATTGAGCCCACCCAAGCAATTAATATCCGAGGCTGCCTCCCAGAGGTGAGCTGCAAGAGGAAGCGACCCTGCACATCCAGAGTCAGACAGCTGCTTTCCCAACGGGATCTCCACTCCTCATCCACTGGATTTCTTGGCCAGCATTTCGCAGGTGAGCTGGGCAATTTCAGCAGCAAGGGGAAAACGAAACTTTGGGATTTGGCTGTTGGACTATTTGGGCTATTTTCCCTTTTTTTTACAGGTTGAAGGGAGAGGTTTTGTTTTGTTGGACCCTCTAAAAAAGTGATTTAAGACTTGCAAGGGTTTCTTGCATAAGTGCTACATGGGGAGGAGAGACAGCAAGTACCTCCAGAGATCCCACAAGCTGGCAAAGGCCCAAGATCAGGCCAGTTGAGGCTCTTCAGTAGACTTTTCCTGAAACATTTAAATAATTTAGAAAGCATTAACTCTTACTGACAGCTTCTCAGGCAGCTCTTTCCCTTGCAGGGCCCTATCAGAAGCCTCATCACTCTTAATCCAGAAGAAAAAGAGATACTGCAACAGCCCCAAACCTTGGTCAGGGCTGAAGATGGATTTTAAAAGATGCCTGAGATATTTTTCTCTGCTGAAATGCCTTCCTTGTACAGGCAGGTCTTCCAGGGGCCACCACCTGCCACTTATCTGCAGTGGCACTGTGTAAACCGTGCCAAAATGGTTAAGAGACAGTCTGACAACATTTCACTGACTTGGGGCTGTTCAGAGGGTGGGAGCTGCTCCCTGCAGGGGTTTAAATGTGTAAATACTGTAAAAATTAGGCAGCAGGGTGGGTGTGAGCCCTTCTTGGGGGTTTAGAAGAGATGCTGCAGCACCACCAGTCTCACACTGGAACATCTCTCTCTCCTCCAGGGTACCAGGGTCATGTTTTGGAACAAAGTGGATTTCTAGAAAGTTTTTTCCCCCCCTCTATCTTATCGCCACCAGAAATGAAAACAGCTGTTGAAAAGGCAGCAGTGGCTGAGCCAAGCTTTTACAGCAAAGTTGTTCCTGCACCCCTACCCACCACCACTCCCCAAAAGGCACTGGATGGAACAGATCTAACCCACAGAAAAGCAGAAGTTAGGCCAAAGGCAAGGTCTGTACTGGAAACAGAAGCAGAGCAGTGAACCCAGCCACCTGATCACCGAACACGTTTTCAGTTGTGCTTCTAATCAAGACTCAGAAAGAAAAACCTCCCTCTGCCACGAAAAGCAAGAGCAGCCCAAAGGGTACCCAAATGGCCACAGAGCTGCACTCTGCAGCCTCATCCATCCCCCCACAAACAGGGTCTGCAACTCCCACCAGGCTCAGCAGGACAACACAAATCACCCCCTGCAGTTTCCCATGTTTAGGAGCCATAAAACAACACCAGTGACAACAACAACAACACAGGTGGGGGGAGAGGCAGCAGCACCAGATCCCATTTTGCTGTCCATCATCAATCCAAAATTAAAATGCCCCAGTCCAGTGATGAAGTAATTGCAGACTGACACTCCATGAGATAATGTTATTCATTAGGATGATGTTTATGGTTCATCTACAAGGCTTCCATGGCTACAGCACCAGGGATGATGTTTGGGAGCATTTCAGACACACTACATACATGATTTTGTCTCCACTCAGCACTGCACTTCCCCCAAGTGAAACAGCTCTACGTAAAGCTCACTGACAGGCTGGGAGGATGTTTTGCCATTAATTAAGAGAAAAACCAGAACAGGGAAGCTCTTCTGTGCTCATCTCCCCATGCATACCTTGAAACTAAATTCAAACCGTGGCAGCCAGCAGCACTTTGGTTAATTTAAATGGAATTCAAAAGGCATTCTCCATCCTTAAACACAGAGACATCCAGCACAGGCAATAGATATCATCACGAAGCAGAGCAAAGCCCATAGAAAATACATCAAGCACTGCCTTACTTTAGTGAATTAAATAATTCAAGAGCTGGCAGAGCTGCTTTTTCAGATTTCCTGACCAAATGCATCACCCAGCAACAGCACTGCTTCAGTTTGGGGGGAGGGTTTTAAGACCACAACTTACCTGCACTACTTCTTCAAGAGAGAGATGCCTCTGCTCCCCTCAGGGCTGCTCCCCCCGAGCCACCAGCACTTGTCCCCAAAGGCCACTCGCTCAGGTGGCCGAGGCAGCGCCGGCTCCTGCTTTTTCACTGGCTCCAATATTAATCCATCCAGAGCATCTTTGTCCCTCACTTCCAATTGGCGAGCGGCGGATGGGTGGAGTGAGAGCGCGACCCATTAACTCCCAGCTGGACACCTCCAGCCCGGCTCTGCCAACCCCACACCTGGGCAGCACCTCTGCACATGCCACCACTGCCCCAGCCAAGGATTTGGGCTGCCTCCTCCTCCAGCCGCCCAGATCCCACCAGCTCTCGGAGCTGTTTGCCTCTAAGAGCAGAAACAGAGTAGTTAAAGCGACCCGGCGCTCCAGAGCCGGAGAGTTTTGCTGGATGCTGGGTGGAGAAAGCTCCTGTGCCTCCTTAAAAAAGAAAAAAAACCTCAGTGCCAGCCAGGCTCAACTGAAGTGAGAAGATGCTGTACCTTACAGAGAGAAGTACAGGGAAAGCCAGAGGATGAAAAAAGGAGGGAGGGAGGGAAAAAAACCTGCTGCTGAGAGGGAGATAGAGCAAATTCCTTAAAGATACAGCTGCCGTGCCTGCCGGGCTCTGGTGTTTCATCCAGCTCAGCTGCACGGCAGCAGCAGAGCAAGGGTTAATGCATGCATGCAGTGGAATGAGAAACAGGGCAGCAAGTCTGTGCTAAGGTAGCAAGTTGCAGAATTTAGAGCTGAAAGACCTCACCTCATCCGAGGGGACTTAAATCCGAGCCTGCGTGCCCAGAGCTGGACCATGCGGTGCCTAAGCAGCTTTGGAGGGAAGATGCCACATTCTCTGCTCCAGCCTATTCTACTGCTTCACTTTCCTTACAATTCAAGATTTTCATCACAATAAGCCAAGTCTCCCCCAGCTGGATATTTAAAGCCCAGAGGAATGGTCTACGCTGGCCAAAAAAAAAAAAAGGAAGGGAAAAAAGAAAAAAAAAAAAAACAAAACCAAACTCCCCACGGCAACACCAACTCAGCCTTAGAAAAGGCAGAACCCTAAAAGAATAAGACAGAAATAAATAGCGAATTATCCAAATGCTGGCAAGGCTGGGTCACTCCCCTACAGTAACTCTGACAATTGCTGTGACTTCAGTAAAAAAAATTCCCAGGGATGATATTTACCAGGAGGCAGCAAACGTTTCCCAGAGCAAGGCAAGGGGAGGCAGCACACGGCTGGGGAAGGGGCATCCCTTTAGCAGAGGGAGCCCCGTGCCCCCATCCCCAGTCCCTGCCACGGCCGCGTTTCCGCTGCACAGAACCCCAGGCAATGCGTGTTATTAAACACCTCCCACGCGTTTTCTCTGCCGAGACTGCTCAGCCAGTCTCCTCCATTTTTTTTTTTTTTTTTCCCCATGCCACCTGGCGAGCTTTTCCAGGTAAGGCACATCACAGACTGGCAATAAGATGCTAAGGAAGCAGAGCGTGGTTCAGAAAGTGTTTGAGGGTGGCGACCCTGGAGGTCTCCAGTCCCACTCCTTGCTCCAGGCAGGACCACCTTTAAAGAGAAATCAGGACAGCACCTCATCGAGCCAGACATCTTCCCCCAAAAAAGTTTTATAGGAAGTTGAGACTCCCATCCTTAGGATCAGCACTTACAGAGCTCAGCTCCTAAACCAGCCGGATTCACCAAGCTCCCCACATTACGTTAAAGCAAGATTTGAACCAAGCTGGATTTTCAAGGTAGTTCCTTGTAGTGAGACAAACGTGCATTGAACATCTTCAAACCTTCCTCTATCCCCACACCTGATACCTTCACTAACAGTTTAGAGGACACCTGACAGCATCACAGCCCTAAAGGTGACCCGAGCCCGCTGAGCCTCCAGCAGGTACTTCAGGTTTCACGTGGTGCTGGATTCATTTCAGCAAGAGAACAAGCTTCAGAAACAAAAGACTGGCTCAGATCAGTTTCTATTTTTAATTTTTTTCCACGCTGAGGTTGTTTATCAGCTCTCCCTGCGTGCAGCAGGGACCAGAGCTGCTCCTTGGTGGAGATGCCAGCGGCCAAGCTGTGGGACCAGGAGAGGTCCAACAGCATCACCACAACCACCTCCAAGTCCCACCTGCGCCGCCTCCCTCTTTACCACCATCTCCAAAACCTCCTCAAACCCCACTGGGCTTCTCTGCTGCCCTGTCCCAACCCTTCCAGCCCTGCTCACGCACCGTCCACTGGCCTGCTCCACCTCTGCGGCACCAAACGCTGCGGCCACGGGGCCAAATCCTGGGAAGAGCCGGCGCTGGCCCCGAACTGGCCGTAGGGCGAGCGGAGGAAGGTGAGCCGGGGGTAGCAGAAGGACGCCGGCTCCATCAGGACGGAGAAGAGAGGAGAGCCAGGTACGAAGCAAACCGCGTCTCCCTTCGCCTCCTGCAGCGCGTACTGTTGGGACATGCAGTCTCAGAGCCTTCTCCCAGAGAAGTTCCCTTTCCCCAAAGGATTTAGTGCAAAGAAAAAAAAAGAGTAATAAAAGAAACCCCAAAGGCGCCGGAGCAGCCCCGCTGCTGCTGTCAGAGCCCAGCAGAGCACACTGGCAAGGCAGCGTCTCCAGCCTGTATTTAAACGCCCCTCTCAGAAAGCAGAGATGCAGCACAGGAAGAGACAAATTCCAGCTCTGCGTCGGGCTGATAAGCCAGGTTTATAATATTCAAGAAGTATTGGCATTACTACAGTTCCTCCTCCCCCCCCCC
>VXAD01001921.1:361551-385401 GCA_013399195.1 Dicrurus megarhynchus | reverse complement strand
GTCCTAGAGCCCGCCCGCGGCCCCGGCGGGGACAGCGACACATTAAAGTCAGTTCTTCCCCCCCCCAGACCCCTCCTGGGGGAGTCTGTAGGGGAGTCTGTAGAATTTTTTACGTAATATATTGTGTTGGAAAGGACCTTAAAGATCATCTCGTTCCAGCCCCTGCCATGGGCAGGGACACCCAGGTTGCTCCAAGCCCCGTCCAACCTAGCCTTGGACACTTCCAGGGATCCAGGAGCAGCCACAGCTTCTCTGGGAATCTGTGCCAGGGCCTTCCCACCCTCTTTCTTATCATAAAAAACTCTTCCTAATACTAATTTCTATCTATATGGACCTGTATCCTTCAGGTTAGAACCATCCCCCCTTGTCCCATCACAAAAGGCCCTGGATTGAGGCTCTTCCCTTCAATGAAAAATTAAGTCTGTTTTCACTTTTCCAGGGATGCAGGCTGCTGGAAGCATCAGGAGGGGAGGTGATGTTCATAACTTCAAAGCAGGGGAAAACCACAGCACTGACAAATCTTGCTTCTCCCATAAAGTGTGCTCATGGACACCAAGGGGTCCCATCATCCAGACGGGGATTTTTTCTCTGCCACTTCAAAATTCCTCTGAAATAACCTGGCACGGGCACTTTTGAGTCCAAAACAACCAGCTGGGGGTCAAAATAAATCCCTGGGGCACAGCACAGTGAGGGAACTTGAGGTTATTTACCAAACCAAGCAGCAACAACAAATTTGAAAAGCAGGCACACAGTGATGGCCCCAAGCTGCAGCCTTTGCTTTAGGAAAAACCAGCCACATTTAAGTTCTTATACCATAAAGATTGGACTGGGACTGTTTCGTTTCTCCATTTCCTGATTTTTCTTTCCTCCAGAAGGGTCTGAGCAGATCCAGCTGCAGGAATTTGGGAATGATGGAATGGTTTGGGTTGGAAGGGTCCTTAAAGACCATCCAGTCCCACCCCACCTGCCATGGGCAGGGACACCTTGAACTATCCCAGGTTGCTCCAAGCGCTGTCCAGCCTGGCCTTGGACACTTCCAGGGATCCAAGGGCAGCCACAAAATTTGGATATTTGGAAAAGAGGGGTGAGGAAGGTTTAAAGAAATCTTACAGAACATCTTGGCTTTTGATTTCTACAGATCTTGGTGTAGAGGCAGCACATCCTGAGTGAACCTTCCCAATCTTCTAAATCAACAAACCACATCCAGGGAGAAAACCCCAAACCACCCAGGAAAGTATTTGACAGCATTTTAACTGAGGTGGGAAACTCCCTGACAAAAGTTGAAGGCTTAAGCCATTACTCCAACATTATTCTCATACTATATCCAAAACACAGCACTTTACCAGCTCCTGAGGAAAAAACAACATGACCTCTATCCCAGCCAAAACAAGGAAACCACCCAAAAAGAAGAAAAAAAGTGGGGGGGGGTTGGTTTTAATCCAGTTACGTTGGCTTGGAAGATGCATTTATTGCAGAAGTGAATCCTTGTTCGAATGGCTTAAACTGTACGTGTTGAATACAACATTGAACTCCTGGCACACCTTGAACACGTGGCAGCTGCACCCACTGAGCGGGAGCCCCGTGTCCCCAGTGGTCACCTTGCCAGCTCCTCCTGGAAGAGGACAGCCAGGAATGACTATGGAATATGCAAGAGAGCGTGCAAGGCTGATTTTGCAGGCCTGTGTTTTATGCCAGTCTCTTCCAGGAGTGTTGAGATCCCTTCCAGTCCTGCATCCTATGGGCTCTCAGTTAATGGTAGAAGACTTGGCCCCACATTAACTCCCTTTTTATACACCAAACTATATTTCCCATTATGAAAAATTCTCATTATAGCACTGGCTGTCCCATGCTAGAAATCTTAGCCCCCCACCAGTACCGTTTTCTGGAGGGTATCGGCTTATCTGACACGATGCCAGGCACCAGAGGGGACATCAGATACTTCTGTGTCTGGCGCTCTCTGGTCTATCCCAGCGTCTCCAGACCTGATCTCTGCAAACATTCTCCACTGTCACAGCCAAGCACAGTCACCCAGGGGCAGCTGGATCCAAGGAGCAGGAGTTACACCCTTCCCCGAGCCCATCAGCTTCTGAGGAGCCTCATCCCAACATTCCCCTCCAGCAGGTTCTTAACTTTATGCACAAAGCCGAGCTCCCTCCCAGGCAGAAGTTCATTTTCCTCTCTCATTGACTGACTGGTTGGCATTAAGCAGCTCTTTGTAGCCAGGCTGGTTTGTGGCTGGAAACCAGCGGGAAGTGGATTTTTGCTTCACAACCAGATCATACAGGACCTGCTTGCCTGGTCCAGCAGGATCAGCCGAGTATCCCAGCAGAAGATACTTGGGTTCCCTCCAAGCCAGGGACAGATGCCAGGTGTATTTGCTTTTTAGCAGGGTGCTTTTCCAAGACTCTGATTGATTTTTTTTTTTTCTTTCTTTCTGGTGGCCTCACGTTGGAGGCTGCAAGAGCCTGGACCCAGAAAGTAACACTAGGTGGACCCAAGCGTTGCAGAGAAACCCTTATCCCATCCTCACGAAGCAGCGTGGGACTCCCAAGCTGTGACACAGCCAAGACTTGAAACAAGGAGCAAAGAAGTTGCTTCGGGGATCCGAATCAAAAATTCAAGTGTTACCATACCTGCAGCCTGCGCTGGTTTATTCTGCTTGAATCATGAGCTCCTGAAATCCCACCCTACCTCCCACTGCTCTGACTGCAACTCAAGGGAAACCTGAGTTTTCTGTTCCCAGCTCCTGCTGCTCATCCCATTCAGCGCCATCACCTGCAGGACGCTGCAGTAAAAGGCACAGCAGAGGGAGCAGCGACCTGCTGGGAACTCCCAGGTAACTCCTGCCTTGGAGTCCTTGTCACTTGGGGTGGGTTTTAAGTGTTTATCCCACCACTGTTTGCTTCGGCGCTCTCTGGCTTCACCCCCGGAGCTGAATCCCACGAGTGCAGCTCTGGGGATCCCATTTCAGGACACACATTTCAGGCTGCTCTAGGGAGCCCCAGGCTGGTTTGAGGCACCAGGTTTGCTTTCAGGAACCAAGGAAATTAAGTTTAGAGGCCAAGGGAACTGGTAACCTGCAGTTTGAGCAGGTTTGAGGTGAGTTTAGCTACTGCCACCTTCTTTTGGTGCCTTTTCAGCCCACAAAAACAAAATAAATATTAGACAGAAGAGCATCAGCTCACACAGATGAAAGGAAGCACATCAAGTCCTCCTTTAAGAGTCAGATATTTTAGGGTTGCCCCCACCTGAGAAACTCATCCAAATAAGAGAGAGAAGACCACGAAATTCACAAAACAACTCCAAGAAAAGGCACAGCAGTCCCTTTAGCACAAGGGGGATTCGGGGAGTTTCAGGAGGCAGCTGCACAAGGAGCAGACCCAGAAATGTGAAACTTTAAGGCAAAGGCAATATTCTGCTGCTCCTTGCTCATGCTCCCAACCAGAAGGTGAGTGTCATCTCCCACAAAAGAAGAAATCAGCTATATTTGATTAAAACGTACATAAAGACTCATTCCTTTGTCTCCCTCCTGTACCATCTCTTTCCCCAGCAAGGAGAGGAGCCCAGTGAGGGCCAGAGCTGGTGCTCAACCAAGAGCTGCTGGGAAGGTCAGACTCCTCGAGCTGCAGATTGCACCCAGATGGTGATTTCCTCCTGGCAGTGGCAGGAGCTGGGGAAGGCAGCCAGTCTCCAGCAGGGTCTGCCAGAGCTGGAGGCAGAAACTCCCCGGTCAGAGCCATGCCAACATGCAGATCTTATTAGGCCAAGCCCTGCAGCCAACTTGTGCTGCCCCCGGCTCCAAGGGGGAGATGAGAGCAGGGTTGAGAGCTCAGACATCACCACTGTGGTCACTGCACAGTCCTTGCCCTGAATACAGCCCCTTCTCGTGCCCCAAAACAGGGTTCGGGTATTGTAACAAAGATCTCCCACCTCCGGGAGGTGTTTCAGGAGACAAAAAGGGAGCAACTCCCACCCGAGTGTTGCCTCCTTGGAAAGGAGCCCCAGGAGAGAACTGCAGCTTGGAGAGGGTCGTGGAATCATGGAAGGGTTGGGGTTGGAAAGGACCTTAAAGCCCATCCAGTGCCATCCCCTGCCATGGGCAGGGACACCTTCCACTGTCCCAGGCTGCTCCAAGCCCTGTCCAGCCTGGCCTTGGACACTTCCAGGGATCCAGGGGCAGCCACAGCTTCTCTGGGCACCCTGTGCCAGGGCCTCCCCACCCTCACAGGGAAGGATTTCTTCCCAATATCCCATCCAGCCCTGCCCTCTGACAGTGTGGAGCCATTCCCCTTTGTCCCAAGTCCCTCTGCAGCTCTCCTGGAGCCCCTTTAGGCCCTGCAAGGGGCTCTGAGCTCTCCCTGGAGTCTTCTCTTCTCCAGGTGAACACCCCCAGCTCTCCCAGCCTGGCTCCAGAGCAGAGGGGCTCCAGCCCTTGGAGCAGCTCCATGGCCTCCTCTGGACTCACTCCAGCAGCTCCACATCCCTCTGATGTTGGGGGAGAGAGGAACAACAGCATGTGGACATGGCTGCTCTTACAGCCCCAGTCTGTCCTGAGGCTCCTGAGCACAGCCAGTCCATCCCAGGGCAAACTCTGAACCAGAGTTTGAACCAAAGTTTGAAGCAACAGTGATTGTGGCCAATGTTGGTATAAAGGCAAAAGTTATTTCCTTGGGAGTGTGGGATTGAAATCCATCTCCCAAGCAGCAGTTTAAGCTCTGCTCTGGCCCTTCAGTACCTGGGTGTCGGTTTTCCCTTCTGTAGCAATCAGAGATCTCCCCACGGAGCTCATCAGAGCACGTCCCCATTCCATGGCTGGTTGGCAGCAGGACTCAGGGTCTCTGTGTCACACAGGGGCTGTCACACACGTGCCTGGACCCTGCAGACAGCCCAGGCTCCATCTCCCTGCTGCCAGAGAACCGACACATCCTTATAGGACACAGCAAACACGGGCAGAATGTGGAATATCCTGAATCAGAAGGGACTCCCAGGATCATCCAGTCCATCTCCCAGCCCTGCACAGACACCCCAACAACCCCACTCTGACCTGAGAGTGTTGTCCAAACACTCCTGGAGCTCTGGCAGCCTCGAGGCCGTGCTCATTCCCTGAGGAGCCTGGGCAGTGCCCAGCACCCTCTGGATGAGTAACCTTTCCCTGATATCCACCCTAAACCTCCCCTGACCCAGCTCCAGCCATTCCCTGGGTCCTGTCCCTGTCACACAGAGCAGAGATTGGAGCTGCCCCTCCTCTCCAGCACAGGGAGATTGCTGAGGCTCAGCCGTGCCACTCAAGCCACTGAAGAAGAGGGGACATTCAGCAGAAGATGGTTTTCCACTGCTCTGGTTTCTTTGTGGGGAAAAATCTTGGGAAAATCCTACCCTTAAACGATGTTGCAGCTACACAAAGAGCCCTGCTGCCTAATGAGTACGTCTCGGGCAGAGATAAACACAATAGATTTGCACAGAGCCACAGCTGAATAGCTGACTTCAGCCTTAGTTTAGCCTCAGAGCATTAAGAGATTGTGTTGATTCCAGTAGAGAACACACTTGCCAACCTTTCTTTTTTTTTCTGTGCAAGAGCACAATTTAAAGGAAAAAAAACCCTTGGTCACTCCAGGCACTGGCAACCCCGGCCCCTCTCGGGCAGCATCGGCAGCGACTCAGCGTGAATATTTTCACTGCTGCTGGAGGCAACGTGCTGGTGATAAGGAATTCAGCGTGGTGTTTATTTATTTTCAGAACTCTAATGGGCTTAGTAATAAATTCTGCTGCTTGCCCAAGACTCAGCTGAACACGTTATGAAACCCAAAGCGCAGAGCAGCAGATCCAGATGATGTCATGTAACAGCACAATAAAGAATTACACAAGGGAGAGCAGCAGATAAAAAACAGGGACAATCAGCAGCTCCTCAAGATGTAAAGAGGAATAACCTTGAATCCCAGCTATGCCAGAGCCCCTTGACTGATTCATCCAGTCAAATCACACATATCCACAGGCAGAAATATTTACCTGAAACCTTCATGACGAGGAAGAGGAGGGCACCAGGCAGCAGTGCAGCTTCGCACCGGGCAAAACCACACAGGAAGCAACAAAGACAATCCTAAGGAAGACCATTTTCCAGGCAAAAAGCAGATTTTAAGTGGCTCAGCAGCAGGTTCACGAGGACTTGCAGCACAGAGAAGTCGGGAGCAACTGGAACAGCTTCCAGACAAGCTAAAACTCCCACTTTTAACACAAAAAGGGACGGGATTCTGGGATGCGGTTGTGAAGATTCTTCACACTTGGGCATGGTGGCTTTCATCTCGCTGAGCACATACAATTGCTGGCAGCAAACTCATAAGAACAGGGGAAAAAAGAAAATAAAGCCCCTCAAGTTCCACAAGCAACTTCAAAGCCCAGCGGGGTTTTCCTCGCTGCTAAAGCGGATTCGGAGTTCACTGCGCTCCTGGAACTCAAGTTGGGCTGCAGGAAAAGCCTCCTGCTTCTCTCTCCTTGAGGTGCCACCCTCCCCCAGCAATGGGACGGAGGGGATGAGTGGCAGGGATGCACAGAGCACCCCAGTAAAGCCATTAGAGCTTCACACCTCCAGCTTCCACACACCAGCGTGGGATCGGGACAGGATCAGGACGGGATGTTTGGTGAGAGGATGCAGCAGAAGAGGCTTTTCAAGGGATGTGTCAAGCACAGGTATCAGCAAAGGGCTGAGTGGGAGGAATGCAGCAGCCCTGGTCAGGTCCTCCTGAGGAGAAGGAGGATTCACCAAGAGCAGAGTCCCCACAGACCCAGAGACGTGGGTTTGAGAGCCCATCCCTTCAAACCAACAGCAATTTAAAGGAATTTTTTATTCTGAAATGAGTAAAACAACAACTGATGAAAACCAATGCAACAGCACAACCCAAGAGTGGGACTGACTTTCTCCCCCTACTGCCACGTTCACCAAAACCGAGCTCTTTCAATGTTAATAGCCCAGCACATGTCCTTAAAATTAATTTGGGTCAGCAGCATTCCCAGCACCTGGAGAAGGGGATAAATAAAGCCCTCGATGCCTTTAGGAAGCAGCTTGATATCTTTATAATGACATTTTTGCATTAAATGCCACAGACTCTTGATGCCAGCGGGGATTTAGTGACTCCCACTGAAAAGTGACAAAGGAAGGAGTCTGAGAGCAAAGGGGGTTTTTCCTCCAGCCAAACACCTCCCTTTTCCATGGGAGGGCAGAGGGAATAACCAGCTGGACAAACCATTCCTGAGGTAGAGTATTTCCAGTCCAAAGGGACCTACAGTGATCATCTATCTAGTCCAGCTGAGAGGTTAGATCTGCCTCGTGAAACCCTTTCTAGACAGGAAAAAACTGTTCCAGAGGGATCTGGAGGTCTGTAGCTTCCTTTTCAGTCTTTACAAGGCAGAGAGGGAAACTTTTAAGCATTTGATACCCAAGTAAGAAGCCTGAAATCACCTGCCAGTTCACAGAGAAAACCATTCCATGAAAAAATTCCAAGTAGACCACGAGTTTTTGCCATGTTTTACTGCCGTGAGGCAGAGGAACAGGAAAGGACCAGCGCAAGGTAATTTTGACTCACTAGCAGGGAACTTTTCCAACATTAAGCCAGTTAAACACCAGTCTGGCCATCATCTCCTAGATTATTCTTCCTGCACAAACCAGCAAACCCCAGAGGTTGCCATGTAAAAAACAAGGGGGGGTTTGATGAGTTTTACTCCTTTTTAATAGAGGCGAGTTGGAAGAAAACCAAGTGATTCTTATCTCTGAATTCGGTGTTTCGCTCTCAGTCCTGTGCCAGAATATAAAATTATTTCCTCGCCGCAGGAGAGATCCCCACATGCAAAGGGATGCATGGCTCCATCAGTTAATTTTTATTTATCCAGTTTTTGTTTATGTTATATTTGGTTTTTATTTCTTTTTAGGTAGCCTATCCGTACCCCCCTTCCCTCATTCTCCACCTGAGGCTGCAGAACTATAGGAAATATCTTCTAATCCTGTCGTCGTCTCTCGCCCCAGGGAGCAGAAACAACTCTCACACACCAAAGTGGCCAAACCCAACCATTATTTGCCACTTTGAGAGCTGCAGTTCAGAGCTGCCCACCACGACAGACTGGTGTCTGCCAGGCTGCAGATCCTGTTCCTGCAGAATTCAGCTGAAATTACAACCCCTGCTCCCTGTCCTTCTCTTCCAGGCTGTGTTTTCAGCTGGAATTACAACTCCTGCTCCCTGTCCTTCTCTTCCAGGCTGTGTTTTGGAGTGAGAATGAGAAGAGAATGAGCAGACCTCAAAGAGCCACCTACAACAGTGCTGAGGCACCT
Source organism: Dicrurus megarhynchus (assembly GCA_013399195.1). Classification (NCBI taxonomy): domain Eukaryota; kingdom Metazoa; phylum Chordata; class Aves; order Passeriformes; family Dicruridae; genus Dicrurus; species Dicrurus megarhynchus. Next base: position 377,084 of record VXAD01001921.1, on the reverse strand, counting down.
TCTCACCCATTCAGATCGTTCCTCTCACAGACAGGCTGGCTCCTGGCTGGAAATCCTGAAAAAATAGGTAGAAATGACTGAAATTAAAGCAGAGAGTGACTTGAGAGTAATTTCCTTCTCTGGGGAGCTCCCACATGCCCTGCCCTTTCAGCAGCCTCAAGTCCCAGGATGTGGCAAGAGATTACACCCAAGGACAGAACAGAGCACGTCAGGAGCACAATTCCTGTATCACAACATCATGTCCTGCCTTTTTTTTGGGGATGCTCCACACCCCCAAGAGCTCAACCAGCTTGGAACATCCCCAAGGATGGGTTTGTGGAAGGAGCCTCGAAATCATTTCTGAGCTTTCAGCACCAGAACCACCCAAACCAGGGGTTTCCTGAGAAAGGGAATACAAGCAGTGCATTCCCTTGCACTGGTGTGACACCCACCACAGAGCAGCCTCTGAACGAAACCAAACATTCTTGGTAGTCCGAGGTCTTTGCTGCCACCCCCGTGAAGAAAACAGATGAGAAAAAGAGTGCATTTCAAACCCTCTGCAGACCTCCAGTGTCTGAGAAACGCCTGACACGAAGAGAGGCAGCAAGATTCAGCTCAGACCGGCCTGCGATTCCTGTTCCCACAGGAGGACGTGTTTACACCCTGATAAGCTGGGCAGCAGCTTGGTTTCGGAAATGTTTTAGTTCCAGAGCGAGGAACAGCTCCTCTCTTCGCAGCATTTGCTTCCCCCAAGGCAGCACCAGCCTCGGATCGTTTTGTCTCTGAGCGCTGAAGCCTGCTGGGAACCAGATAAGCAGCCAAAATTGGGGTCAGAGTTGATATTATTGCACCAACTAATGCACGATGCTGCTCAGAGGAGGATCCTTGAGTGATGGAGTTTACTGTAACTCCACACAGCTCCAAGCTTTGGGAAGGAGAGGTCCAGGGATGCCTCTTCCAGAGCAGCCAAAGGCTGACTTTCATCCCCTCTCAGGGACCAAACACCCTGATCCCCAACAGGCACCTTTCCAAAAACTCCTACAGCTGTCCAGGAATCAGGGTTTGGGTTGGAAGGGGTGGTAAAGCCCACCTCCCACTATCCCAGGTTGCTCCAAGCCCCATCCAACCTGGCCTGGAACTCTGGATATTTTTGTCTTTGTACACAAACAGGCCCAGCTCTCATTCAGCAGCTGCAACGTTCTTCCCTAATAAAACATAAAAATGTTCAGGTGAGAGGCTGCATTCACATCTGCTTCGTCTCCTTGTCCACGCAGATCACTTCAGGCTGGCTGAGGACCTCTCCCAGCTCATGGGTGACATCAACTCCATCCCTTCAGCTCCTTCTCTCCCCACCACACTGAGGCACCCCCTGAACTGCTGCCAGAAACAGGGGAGCAAACGAAGGCAGCGTTTGGAAGGAGCAAATCAGGGAGGCTGCTGCCCTGGCACGGTTGTTTTCATCCTGGAGACACAAAGCAGACACTCTCAAAGCTTTTTAATAGAGGGTTTGCCTGCCATTACAGGTATTTATTGATTATAGACTCAAACACCACAGCAGTTCATTGCCAGCCACCTTCTGGCTCCAGGACTCCCCTCCAGCTTAGCCAGGCTGTCCTCCTGCTTGCTGCACCTGAACTCTCACAGTCAGAATGCCTTTTGCAGTCTGAAATGATGCTACAAACACCACTGAGTACCAAAAGTTGGTTGTGGTGAGTGGTACAAATCCCCCCCAGGGCTTCTGTGGCCTCCCTGGGATCCAGGCATTCCGTGCCCAGCAGATTGGGATGGGGTTATTCCGTCCTGGTCCACATTGATGAATTAGGTGCTGGTGGTAGTTTTAGCAGGAAATCCTCACTGAAGGTCTGAGCTGAGTTTGTGAGGCAGCTTTGTGTGATTTCACCACAAGCAGCTCTCCCCAGGCGATGCATCCCTGGTGTCCTTTTCCCCAGCAGCAGAAAGGAGAAGGGAATTTTGTTCTATCAGAGATAGGCTGGTTCTGTCCCAATCCCAAAACCAATTCAGGCACAGCCTGAGAGAGTTCCAGAAGTGTTTGGACAACGCCCTCAGGCACAGGGTGGGATTCTTGGGTCAGGAGTTGGCCTTTGATGATCCTTGTGAGCCCCTTCCAACTCAGAATATTCTACAATTCAATGATTTAAATTCTACCCCAAGCAAGGTGAGATCTGACAGCTCTGGAGAAATAAATCCAAAGTCTTATCCCTTCTTGCCCAAGGAACATCCTCCAGCTCAGGAAAGTCTGGCCCAATTTGTGGTTGATTCCAGCCCATATCCAGCTCATCCCTGCCCGGATCTGGTGTGGGTTGGGACACCAGGCTGCATCCAGCCTCACTCATTAAAAGGGTGGAAATCTCTGAGTGGCAGTGTCCCCATCACACACAACACCCTGAAGCGCTGACAGCACCGTCCTGCCTGGATTCAAGGTCATTCCCCAACTTTCTGAAACACTAAAAGGTTCACCTGGCACATTTCCTCTGTCGTGATCACCGACAAGAAACAGAAACTGTGAGGGAGGAGTTGAGCAAACCCTGTGAAAACCATAAGGAGCAGCTCAGTAAGAGCAGGATGCAGACAGCCAAAGGCTCAGCCCCCCTCCTTGCAACATCCACCCAGGGTGAGTGTTCCTGGCCACAATTCCCAAACAAACATCCCATTAAGTTCTGGTTCCGCAGAGAAAGCAAAAGCCTGGAGCACTGCTGCTGCCAGCCTTTGAACACAGTGGGAGTTACTGGTGATGGGTATGGAGGGGGAAAAGGGCATCTCAGGAGCTTGAGAACAGCACCTTCCACTGGTCCATAAATCTGCTCCAGCCCAGAATCCTGGATTGGATAATAACTACCAACAAATATCCATTAAAGAGCTTTAGCAGCTTCCCAGCCTATGGAGAGGCTTCCTAAGATATCCTCCAAGTCTGGATTCCAAGGATCTTGAGAATTAAGGGTGGGTCTCTGCAGCACATGTGCCCCTCACAGAAGGGCTCACTCATCCTCTGAGGTCATTTCAGCTTCTCCAAAAATCCTGCAGCAGGGAGACCTACAGTTCTTGTGTCACAAGAAGAGTTACCTTTTGTTAGATTTTTAAGCAAAAAATCTCCGTGATATTTCTTCTTTCCCCACCTGTGACCACGCTCTTCAGTCTCCTCCCTTGTGCCCCTCTGCAGGCTGGAGATTTTTATTATTCCTTTTGCAGAAGGTTTGTATGGGTGAGGCAGAAACTTCTCCCTGCACTCGCAGTAACCAAGAGAACCCTAAATCAAAGGGAGATCAGATCACACAGAGCCCTTCAGATCTGCAGCAGCACAAACAGGATCAGCTGTGGCCCAGGGGAAACACAACCTTCACAGGCTATTTTAGGGAGGTTAAGCAAATTTGGCTCAATAACACAAGTTTATGCCCTGCTCCTCCCTGTAAATCATGCCCTAGTCACGACACTGGGGCACGGATTAAAAGAAGACAGGGTTGATTAGCACCACAAAATTCCTCAGAGGTTAAATAATTATCCAGTCATTATCCCAACAGAATACTTGTGGCTAGCATACACACACAAAAAACCCAAAAATCCCCAAGTTTGGTGCTCGATGAAGCAACAGCACCTCTGCTCCAAAGAGAGGTGATTTGCAGTGATTTCAACCATCTGGAAGAGGATTTTCTGGGGGGGAGGCACAAAGCAGAGAAGCCCAGAAGAACAGAACAAGGAGCTCTGGGGGAAGCAGCTTTGAAGCAGGTGAAGGCTTCCCTGTCAGAGAGAGAGATGCACAGGCACAATTCCAGTAAATCACCCCTGAGAACAGGCTGGCTGTGGGATGGGATCAGGGCAGGAGGAGCAAAAATCCCTTCCAGGCTGGACAACTCCTACACTTCCCAGCCAGGACTTCCATGTGCCCTCAGGGTGGCATTCCCCTTCCCAGGGTGAGATGGGAGCCCTGGGAATGGGATGGGGACACCTCAGCTGGGATGATCCCAAGATCCAAGAGACTCCATGGCTGCCAGAACCCCCCTCCTAACGTTACAATCCTGGAACGTGGTTTGCTGGCACGGGACAAGGGGAAAGCAAACCTCCTCTACCTGCATCCCTCAGAACTGGAAGCTCTCTTTGAGTTCAAGACCAGCAGTTTTTGGGTGCATTCCAAGCACTTTTCATGCACAGCTCCCGGCCAGTCCAAATTTCTGAGGGCTGGGGATCCCAGGCATGGCCAGCTTGGGCTGCTGCCTGTGTACCTGAAGCAGGAGCATGGAGGATGCAGCAAGCTCTGGAGTATCCAGAGTATCCCCAAATCCCTCCACCTCCTCCTTCAGCCACCCTGGAGCTCTGCAGGGCAGAGAGATCTCTGTCCCAGCTGCACTCCCCACCCCACAGCCCCCATCTGACCCACAGGGCACTCACCACTGTGACCAAACAGAGAATGAGATGTATCCCCGTCACACCAATCGTGACTTTTCGAGGCACCAAGAGCCAGCCCACACTGGGAGAAGCCCTCCATCTGCTCCATAGGACCTCCCATCCCAAGGGGGAAGCAGAAAAAAGGTCAAGCTGAGCAGATTTCCCATGGCCATCCTTGTCTCCAGCCTCACCATCCCAAATCAGTGCTCGTTATCAGCCCGGCCATCACCACCTCCCCTGGGAGAGGCTGACCATGGCTATGGGACACTCCACCACCTTATCCCAATCCAGAAGTGATTTTTTCCTGCTCCACCACGGCAGCCCAAGGCTGGACTGATCTACAGGAGTTTTACGGGGCTGTGGGGCACAGATCCTCCAAATATATCCAGGAAAGGGCCACCATCCCTGTGCAGGAAGGTCCCCAGCCTCTGGAAGGAGCTCCAAGGGGAACTCAGCAGCTGTTTGTGCTGGCAGCCCCAGCTGGGGACACCACTGCACTTCACCCCAGCCTCTGGCAATTCCCCACATCCCAGGACAGCCCCAGGGCAGTGGGAACAAAGCCACAAGGGCAGATGGGAGCAGCCCAAAAGCAGCTCATCCTTTCAGCATCTCTTGGGGAGACACCCCAGGAATTCCTGCAGTTCCCAAGCCTCCAAGAGAAAAGGGTTGGAGGAGATTAGGACAAAGATAAAGCCAAGTTTGAGAGGGGAATAGAACAACAGGAGCAGAACTTATTTCTCTGCACCACCAGCAATGCACATGGATGATTCTTCCTCCTCTTCCCAATGCCCTGTGCCTCCTTCCTTGCTTGGATAAGTCCAAAACCCCCAATCCTATTCCTTTATTCCCACAGACAGGCTGTTGCTTGGACAGGGGCTATCCCTACCAGGAGCATCAGGGAAGAAACCTGAGAAGAGCACATTCCCATTAATCTTCCTGGCTCATGGGGATGGAGGGGAAAAGAATAATAAAAACAAAAAGGAGTTCAGAACCGTGCACGAGAAACGCGGTCATTCATCACAAAGCAAGTTTGTCTGTAAGGCAAGATCCCAGTGAAGGGTGTCGGTGTGGAGGGTCGCAATATTCCCAACACGTTCTGCTCACGTGTAATTCTTGGAAATACTCAAGCAGCTGGCAGGGGGAGCAGGCAGCAGGTCCTCAGAGCCTGCTCTCGAGGCTTCGGGCTGAGGTGAGGCCCAGGCACGAAGTAAATGCATCTGCTGCTTTTAAACGTGGATATTGCAGAATCATGGAATTAATTGGGTTGGAAGGGACCTTAAAGCCCATCCAGTGCCACCCAGGGGCACCTTCCGTTATCCCAGGTGGATCCAAACCCCGTCCAACCTGGCCTTGGATGCTCCCAGGGATCCAGGGGCAGCCACAGCTTCTCTGGGCACCCTGTGCCAGGGCCTCACCACCCTCACAGTCAATAATTTTTTTTGCTCTCTTTCTGTTCTAAAGCTGCTCTCTTGCAGAAAGACTTTCTATCCGTAATAGACTTTAGGGTGCCCAAAGAAAGCAGTCTGGGCAATCTTTGCACAAGTGTTTCCTAGATCCAAAGAAACCTAAGCAGGTGTAGAGAGAAAGAAGCTCTCTGCAGGAAAGTCTCTGCAGCTAATTCATCTTCAGTTAAAAATCGCTCTCCACATTTCCCCCAATTTCTGCAGCCTCTGACCCAAAATCCCAGCACTGAGCTGGCCTTGGAGGAGGTATTTGGGCTTGTGGTGGGGCTGACCCTGACTGGGTGCCAAAGCAGATCTGTCACCGCCCTCCCCAGCTGGACAAGGCAGAGAAAACACAACAAAAGGCTCAAGGTCGAGACCAGGGCAAGCAGAGATCCCTCACTGGTTAAATCAAGGGTAAAGCAGCCTCAGTTCAGGGCAGTTCGTTTTATTTATTGCCAATCAAATCAGAGCAGGGCAAGGAGAAGTAAACCCAAATCCTAACACCTTCCCCACACCTCTCCCTTCTTCCTGGGCTCAACTAGGTCCAGCTCAGAGCCAGCTGGATTTGGCAACATGGGGAAAATTCCAGCAGCTTCTCATGGAAGCCACCCCCGTAGCCCTCAGCTGCCCCAACCCCACCACCCAGCCCCAGTGCAGATCTTTCCCTCTTCTCCTCAAGAGTGAGGGACACCGGGGCCACAGCACCGCCCCTGGGGACAGCCTCGCCTCTGGACGGGTCCTCACCCACCTTCCCTGGCATTTCACTTCTCCAGGTGGAGCCAAATGAGCCACCTGGGTGTTTTCCTCTTGGTATGGTCCTCCAAGGGAAACCAGAAGGCTCTTGGGCAACCCAAGGGAGCTCAGGGTGCAGGGGCACAGCTGGCCTGAGAGAGGAGTGGGACACTGGACATGTGGGACACCCAGGATCTCCCAGGGACCCTCGAGCAGAGCTGGCCTGCAAGGGGACAGGGACCCTGGGCATGAGGGACCCCTGGGATCCCCCCAGGAGTGCTGAGGAACCCCAGCATCCAGGACCACTGGTGCCCACCAGCAGCAAACACAGGGCACACAGGCGGCCGGAGGGGACAGGGACCCTGGGCACATTTCACATCCCACTGCCCACTCCATGCTGGCACACAAATCCTCCTTCCTGGGCTGACCAACACCAAGACAGTGACCAAGGTCACTGCAGGAGGTAGCTGCACTTCAATGCACTTTGCAGCAAGGTCACGCTCTGTAAACATCTTGGATTTGTCAGAATGGGCTTTGCTACATCAAAGACACCCCCCGGGAGGGATAAGAGTTTCTCTTCAGGGAGGGGCACTCTGTGAAACCACTGAGAAAGCCACCACTTAGCAAATGGGTTTATGGTGCACTGAGGGCACTCGTTCTGCTCAGCCAGCCTGGGGTTGTGCTGCAGACTTAACTCTTCCACACAAAGGAGGGAGCACCAGGAGGGCACAACCTCCTTGTGTGAGGTCAGTTCACAAGAAAGGGAGCCCAGCAGGACACACAGCACAGCAGGGCCCGCTTTGTCCCGCGCCGTGGGGCTCCTGTTCCGCACATCTTGAGTTTGACGGGGCCGTGGGGTTCTGCTTTTCCTCCTGAAAGAGCTTTTTGGAGAGCCCTCATCTCCCAGCGTGTGCACCTCCGTGCGTCAGAGGCATTTCTGGAGCCACGAGAGGAGGAACCTCGACCACCACACAACCTCCACGCCAACAACACAACATCCAGAACACGTCCAGAAAACCATTTCCTTTGGAAAAGACCTCCCAGACCATCAAGTGCAACCTTTGACCGTATGGTTTTGCTCCTCGCGGCTCTGCCAAAACCCCCTTGGCCTCGCCCTGACACCTTTTGTTTTACAGCAAAGCCTCCTGTGAGGTGACACACGCATGATTTCAGCCCTTGCACCCTCCCCAGCCTCACACATCGTTGTCACAGCCCCTTCCCGTGCCACCACTCCACCACCTCAGCCTCTCAGGGCTACTTGGCCACCAAACCAGGTGGCCACCAGCCAGGATGGCTGGGCTCAAAGCCCTCTGGAGTGGTCCTGACCTCCTGCCTGGTTGGAGTGGGGAGGGATAAGCCTGAGATTGTTCTCTCCCAGCCCCAGTTAAAAGCCTGTCAGATGTGAAACCGGACTTTTAGGCAGAAAAGGGTTGCCTGAGCCCAAGTTTAAAAAACTCTCGGATCCGCTATAAATTGCCAAGATGTGTCACAAGGGAGAGAGTCCACGGGGATTAAAACACTCGGTGCCTCAGAAAAAGATGAATTTGTTCTGCAGTTGTAACAGGGGGTGTTATCCCAGGGGTTAATTTTAGATTTTTAATAGGCAGAAATTACTCCCATGGGAGCCTTCCTAGAGGGGGGGCTGCAGACACAGACCTGCCTTGCAAATCCAGCACGGCTTTTGCAGTGCTTTAAACTTAAGAAGCTTTCATTTCAAAGAGTTGCTTTGCATTTCAGCTCCAAGTTCATTTGGTTGGAAAGAAGCACCAGGGCCAGAGAAGATGGAAGGAATGTTTGAGGCCAGAACATCCAGGGGCATTAATTAATTAATGATGGATGAAGGCCCATCGGGATGTGGCAACCACAGACACCTTATCCCTGTTAAAGCCATGAAGGGGAGGCCCTGCTATGGAAAATTCACACATCTTCTAAATCCCTCCAGGACTGGTGACTCCAACACTGTCCTGGACAACCCTTTCAGCGAGGAAATTTTCCTTAATATCCAACCTGAACCTCCCCTGGCACAGTTTGAGGCAGTTCCCTCTCATCTTTCCCTTGTCCCCTGGGAGCAGAGCCCGACCCCCTCCTGGCTCCGCTCTCCTGTCAGAAATCCATGTGTTTTATCCAAAAAGAAAGCCCCAAATGTCCAACAGGACCTTCCCCCGGTGTCACTGGAGTGGATCAGGCTGGTTTTGGTCAGCAGATTCTTGCTGCAAAGGCTCAGCTCCCCACAGGGAATTTCAGATACCTGGGAGAGGTTATTTTGAGGGCTATGTAATAGAAATATGACCTTACCCTGAGGGGGTCCTTCAGTAAAATTAAATTTTAAGTGCTCAGATGACACCAGTGTGGCTGTATCGAGGTAATGCCTGGTAACACAAGCAGGTATTAAATTGTTGTGTTAAGCCTTACTAACACCACTGCTCCCTGATAATTGAACCTCAGGACCAGGCTTAATTCCTGATTTTGGAAGCATTACCTCAGACATGAGTGACCAGAGCCATGACTTTACCTTCACTCTCCTAAATCCAACCTTATGGAGAGCTTGGAGACACCACCAGGGAGTCACAGAGTTTGTTTTAAGCAGACAGAAGAGCTGGTGGACATCAATATTTTCATTTTAAGGGTAGCCATGGACCTGCACCTGAGTGCTCCAGGTTACCTACAGTTTGTGCAGGAGTCAATGAGACACCAGAGGCATTAAACATGTTTTTTCTTCCCATCCACTCTCATCAGCGATGAAAAGTAGGCTTGTAAATAGTTCGGTCTATCATGCAGCACTGTTTATTTTCTAGGAGGTTTTTGGGCAGAACAGGGTGGGTGTTCACTTTTTTTTTAATCCCTTGCTCTGCTTTTGCTAACACTTGGATGGAGAAGACTGTTTATGTTTATTCATTGTAGAACAGCATACACACACACACCCCAAAAAAAAAAAAAAAATCCCACCACAGATTAATTTTGAAGCTGTCAGTGCCAGATTAGCTCTTGGTTGGACTCTAGATGCAGCTAAAAACCCCACGTATGCAGAATGCTTTATCTGAAGCCGTGTTGCAGATGTATTTGATGTATTTTGTCCAGCCTTGTGTCAGGCAGAGCAGACCCTGTCACCTCACCCCTGAAGTGACTCTACAGGAGGAGCTGCAAGGTTGTTCCCTCTCACACTGTGGAGGTAAAATAAAAACCAATAACCTTGGTTTTCAGTCACTCAAGAAGCAGCTCATGCTTCAAAATCCCCCCCCACAAAACCCTTCAGAAGCAAAAAGCAAGGCCCAGCTCTCAGCACTGCTCTCCAGGACACCTTTTTCAATATTGCCCTTGGTTCTTTCACACCAACCTTCTGAGCACAAGCAAAAGCTGCAGTTAAACAGGAGTTGAGCAGCCAAATGCCCTGGGAGGGTCACGGGATGTAGACATGTAGAGCTCATTAAATAAGCTCTACATGTAACATGTAGAGCTCATTAAATAAGCATCAGCCCCACCCCACATCTGCCCGCAGTCCCTGGAGCCGTCCGAAGAGCTGCTCTCCAAACTCACATTTCATGCCACGAGTGGTGGCCGAGCACTCATCCAAGCAAATAAACTCCCCCTTCTCCTCCAAGACACACAACCCGGCCGCCTCCCCGGATGCAGATTTAAATATCAAACCGGCCCGTCCTTTCAGACTCCTCCAAAAACCATGTCACCGGCACATTCCCTCATCTGCAGGGCTGCAGAGACCCTGGCGCGCTCGTGACGCCTGAACGCGCTCCAGGTCGTTTTTATCTGCGCCCGAACTCGGAGTCGAGGTCGGGGCTGCGCTCACAGACCTCTTCTCCTCCAAGAGTGCCTGCATCACACCTTCCCCCAGCCCTGACAGGAGGCAGCGGTCCAGCATCAACACATCAGGGCCCCCCAAACTGCTCACGGGGCACGGGATGGCAGCCACAGTGCTGGAGGAGGTTCCAGGGAGAAGTTACTGCAGCCTCCCAGCGCCCAGAGGGGCTCCAGGAGAGCTGGAGAGGGACCTGGGACAAGGGATGGAATGATAGGACAAGTGGGAGTGGCCTTATACTGAAAGAGGAAAGGTTTAGATTGGATACTAGGAAGAAATTCTTCCCTGGGAGGGTGGTGAGGCCCTGGAATGGATTTCCCAGAGAAGCTGTGGCTGCCCCTGGATCCCTGGAAGTGTCCAAGACCAGGTTGGATGGGGCTTGGAGCAACCTGGGATAGTGGAAGGTGTCTCTGCCTATGGCAGGGGTGGCACTGGATGGGCTTTAAGGTCCCTCCCAACCCAAACCCTTCCATGATTCCATGATAAAATTGAGGTGTTTAGTTTCTTGCTGCTGTATGCACAGGCTGTTGGATTTTCAGAGCTCTCACCTGTCGCCTTTTCCAGGTGAAAGCAAAACTACTCCTATTTCTAAGGAATTGGGTTTTCCTAAGAGCCTCAGCTTCCAACTGCTCCGTTTTCAAGGGCCAGGTATTCCTGACAAACACTATCCCAGCTCCTAAAGCAGCTGGATTACATCAGGGACATCATAATTAACCAGCCTCTCAGGTGAGGTGTTGTATAGCCAGTGGAAGACACCATAAAGAGATGCCTGTATATTAAAAAAAAAAAAAAATCTAGATAAATAAACAATCCACCCCTACAAGGTGGAAACTGTAGAGGGCAAAAGGATCTCTTAGGGAGCAAAATATGGGAAATTCATGGCCCACAGGGCACCCTGGAAGAGCTGAACAGAAGGGTTGGGGGGCATTTGGTGATGCAGAGCACTCCAGGTTAAGATTAAACCACGCCAAGCTCAGGTTGAAAGTCAGCTCCACACTTCAGAGGCAAATTTTTAGCTCTGCAGGGAAGTGACAACTTACTGATGTGTCTGTCAGCATGAAAAGAGCTGAAATCCTACTTCCAGCTAATAGCAACTGGAGGAAAAAGCAGAGGGACTCGCAGGGCTGAAGAACCTCCACAAAAATCAGCCGTGGGAATGAGGAGCACTTGAGAGGGGTGAAGCACCCACGCAAGGAATTAATGATGGACCTGGTTCTCAGCTTGCTAGAGCAGCTGAAAAATCCAGTGTTTTCAAAGAGGGAAAGGGATTAACCAAGCTAACAAGACGTCAGTATCAGCTGAGGAAAGGGGGTAAAGTCGTGGCAATGAAGACAAAACAAACACAAGATGTGCAACCACAGAATTAATGCTCAGACTTTCCTTCCCTCAGGAGGAAGGAGCTCACAACACCCACAAACACACAGTGCTGAGGATGGAATTTAAGGAAATCTCTTTTTCCCTCTCTACTGAAGCAGGTTTGCTTAAAAAGAAACAAAAACAAACCACCCTTTTTGCTTGTTTAGAACCGACTTGAGCAAGACTGATACCACCCTCACAGAACTTGCGTCTGTCTTTGTGTTTTGCTAATTCTGGCTACAAACTCCGATCTGCTGGGGGAATGATCCGCACATCCCTTCCCTAGGAATCGTCTCTCAGCCTCTGGTACACCATGTACTGTGTTTAATATACCCACAGAGAGGAGTGAGGCAAAAGCTCCAGCTGAAAATTACTCAAGGAACAGTGGTGTTAATAGAAACCTGCCTGGGGGAATTGGTGCTCATCATCCCAACCTTCCTGTGCCTGCCTGGATTGGTGTCCTTCCTCCATATCTGTGGCACACTCGGGCTGCATAACTCCCTGCCAGACCCCCAGCCCCCAACATTTTGTACTATTTTAAGTAAGAAATGACTCAAATACCAAAAAGCATCACATTCGTTTTCTGCCAGTAGCCAGAAGTCTTATTTCCCAATAGTTCCAGCAGGGTTTAATGCACACTTAGTGCCTTTGAGATATAAAGTGTTATTTAAGTGTCATCATAAAGTACTCATGGGAAAAAAAAAAAAAGCCAGTTAAAAAAAAAAAAAAAAGGAAAATCAAAGATAATTCAGCAGGGAAAATAATTTAAGCTTTTCATAAAGGAAGGGTCTCACTTCCAAATGCTTTTCCAGCAGAGGTTCCTTCTCTGGGCTGTTTTCATTCCCTGATCATCAAGATGGGAGTCTCACACATTTAAATAAGTTATGGTGGGGAGCACTGCTATGGCTTGTCAGAGCTCTTCAGTGAGCCTAGGAGATCTTCATCACCAGAAACAAACCAAAAAAATACCTTAAATTTTCAGAAACAAGTATTTATTGCTCCAGAGTTACCCCCATTCAGGTTCACTGTTTCTCTGCTCTGCATGGACAAAAGGATTAAATAAATATCAGCAACTGAATTCTGTGGTTGCTGACAGAAATTCAGTGCTCCAAATTTCTCTGAAATCTGTGATTTAAAGGTAATTCTTGCTCTGTCTGATCAGCTGAAGTCCTGGCCAGTTTCTAGGCACTGGAGAGCATTTTCAATAGACAAGAACTGGTCTGCTCCCCTTCATGTGGAGTCTGTAAGGGAAGTACTCAACTCTTCCAGCACAGAAGTTGAAGCTTTTCTAGGTTTTTGGTGGTAGCAGCAACAAAACAAAGCTGGAAAACCAACCAGCTTCAAGAGTACAGGATGTCCTGGCAGCCTTTGACAGTCAGAGGAGATTAAAAAAAAATAAATTAAAAATAAATCTGACCAACCCTTGCCAGCTATCACCAGTCTCTAATGAGAAATGGAAATATTGTGGCTGTGAGGAAACACCATTTTCTTATCTCTTGTCCTGCTGGCTCCTCCATCCCACACTAACAGCAGCCCCTTGAGAGATGGTCATGATGACATCCAAATCAAAAAGTGCGGGGGTTTTTTAGAAATTTTTTAGAAATTCCAGTCCCAAAGACGTGAGGGATACCTGGAGCAGCCATGACAGGGATGTGTTCTCCTTCTCGGTGCCTTTCCAAACTCTCTCTGGGAGCCCCGCAGAGCAAATCTCATTCAGCAGGGAATTAGGGAAGACCAAAATTTGGGATTTAGGGAAGAGCAAAGCGATGGAAGTGGCTGCTCCAGCCTGAACCTGTGTCACACCTGAGCCAGGCACATGCTCCTCCAGCTGCAGGGCTGTTTTACAAGAGTGGCTGAGCAGAACTGGCTATTTTTCTTATTAATGCCATTTCTGGTTACCATGGAGCTCTGCTGGGAGTTCAGAGCTGCTCGCCCACGCCAGGCACCGAGGAGCATTATTACAGGCAAGACCCTTCAAGGACTTTTCAGGAAGATTATTCAGCCCACCCAAAACGCCAAGAGCTCTTTAAAGTTTCCAGCAACCAGCGCAGCTTGAATTTGAAGTGACCACTGGTGGGGTGGAGAGAGGGGGAGGAAGCTGGTGGTCAGCTGGGTTCACCTCAGACTTGGCACCCACGTTCATCCCAGGCTGAATATCAAACACTCAAATGGTTTTAAGGTTCAGAGAATGAGGAATTTGGACAGTAGAGGAAGGCAAAATAATTAATGGTGGCCTGTGCAGGGCCAGGAGTGGGACTGGGTGATCCTTGTGGGTCCCTTCCAACTCAGAATATTCTGTGAGTCCATGATCAGCCAGCAAAATCCAGGAAAAGTTGTGCAGAGGTGCTGTTCAGAAAGGATTATTCACAGGGCAGCACCTCCCAGTGAGGATGCAGGAGGGCAGAAACCCTGGCAGAGAAGAGAACCTGGGCAGGGGTTCCTCATATTCCAATACTAGAATTAAAAAGACAGCAAGGGAAGAAGAGGAACCCATTCTCATTTCTTCCTTCTTTCCCATCCAGGACGAAGGATGGCAAGGATCCTCCAGTGCTTGTGGGGCTTTTGGACTGCAGAAACTACAAAAATTCTACAGTCCTTGCACCAATCACGGCCAAACCCATGGAAAAAACAGAATCACAGAATGGTTTGGGTCAGAAGGGACCTGTTTGGGCAGGGATACCTCTCACCAGCCCAGGTTACCCCATCCAGCCTGGTCTTGAACACTTCCAGGGATGAGGAGTCCACAACCTCGGGGGGCAGCCTCATAGCAAAGAATTTCTCCTAACATCTAAAATATCCAATCTAAACCTACTCTCCTTCAGTTAAGGCCATTCCCCCTTGTCCTGTCACTCCCTGCCCTTGTAAAAGTCCCCCCCCCAGCTCTCTTGGAGGCCACTAACACCTTGTGGAACACTTCAAAAACTCCCAAAACCCACTAGGAAGCCTCAAACCTCAGACCATAACCTGAGCAGCCAGGCAGGAAGAAAAAATCCCACGACGCTCTGCATTCTCTTTTTCTACTCCAAACCCCCAAAAGTGGGAGAACACAGCTCTCTTCCAGCAGGCTAATTCACACCCAAGCACTCGTGCTGGCTGTCCCAGAGCCCACACACCCCTGCCAGACTGGGAGGTCACCACTGACCTCTGACAGGAAACATCTCCGTGGCTGGAGTGGGTCAGAGGGACACTCTGAGACTGCTGGTGACAGAGAGGCCAAGGAGCAAGTCTGGAGAGCCCAGCCACTGGTGCAGCATTGATAAAACCTCATTCGAAACACTGAGCTCAGCCAACTCCAGCCTTCCATTTAAAGAGCCACCAGATGAGCACCAGGCTTGTTCCTTACCATACAGACAGCAGGAGATGAAGTCTTTAAAAAGTTGTTGAATCCCACCCCTTCTTAAAAATAAATCAACTATTTAGAGGCACGCTGCTTTAGAGATATATATTCCTCATCGTCCTAATTACAGAGTTGGCTGGGGGCAGCCCTTTGGAAATGGAAAGGGGGCTGCTGTCGGGCTGTTTCAGCAGGGTGGCGTGGCAGAGGGAGTTCTCCAGCAGACAACGTTCTCTCGGGGTCTGGTTGTGGGTCTGAGGCAGGGCCACATGGCCCCTGACCCCTGAACCGCACCCGTGACCCCTGAACTGCACCCGTGACCCCTGAACCGCGCCCGCGACCCCTGAACCGCGCCCGTGACCCCTGAACCGCACCCGCGACCCCTGAAATGCACCCGTGACCCCTGAACCGCACCCGCGACCCCTGAACCGCACCCGCGACCCCTGAACCGCACCCGCGACCCCTGAAACGCACCCGC
>VXAD01001921.1:348825-361545 GCA_013399195.1 Dicrurus megarhynchus | reverse complement strand
GAGGGGGGGTCTGGAGCACGGCAAGCCTGAATTCAACCCTTCGCATCCTCATGGGAGCTCAGCTCATGAATTATTTTTTAAGACTATTTTTAAAGAGAGAACCTTCCTTCCAAGGGTACATCTCCAGGCAGGGTTATCAAGGCTGCCTGACTCTCCCCGGTTCTGCTTTCAGTTGGTTATAAATTCATCAAGCCCTGGCTGTTCAGGGTAGGAGTTTGCATGCTAGGCTGGGGCTGCCCGGGGCACAGTTCTCTTGGAACATGTGAATCCAACTGCTTCTCAGAAAGCAGCATGGGAATAAACACATTGTTTTGTTCAATTTCTGGTGGCTTTTTCTTTTTTTGTTTTTTCCTTAAAGCCTTGGACCCATGATTTAGAACACGGGCTTTAATGAGCGAGGCACAAGCTTTTTGTGTCAAATTTTATTTTTGTCATCGCCAAAAATCTGGGCAAATTATAAGCCTTTTGAGAGGAGGAGAAAAGGCAACTAAATTGCATATGCTCAACAGCCCTTAGAGTTCAGGATTTAAGACTCGAGGGCTTTGGCTTTGCTGAGGAAAATTGGAAGCAGGTATGGGGCAAGCAGGAGGTAATGAACAGGAGGTAGTGAAAAAGTCAAGGAAATGTGCAACAGCCGGGGGTACACCAGGAAAATTGGTGACTGAAGGAGGTTCAAAATCCAAGTTTGAAGCCAGGAGGGCCAGAGCAGCAAGCTGGGAAGACAAGGAGTTGTCATAAGGGACAACATCGAGACAAAGGTGGCAAGAAATCCTCTAGCAGCTCCAACACAGCATCATGGAGTGGATTGGGTTGGAAGAGACCTTAAAGATCATCTGTTTCCAACCCCCTGCCCTCATCAGGGGCACCTTCCACTAAACCAGGCTTCTCAAGCCCCATCCAACGTTCTGCAGGACGGGTGGATCCTCATTTCACCCTTCCTCCGACCGTCGCGAGCCGTTTGCCAAAGCGTGTTTTGTGCGTCGCGTTCTGCTCTGGAAAAGCCCTTGTGCTGCCAGAGGCTGGAGCTTTGCTGCTGGAGGCTTTTTAAGGAGCAGGATCTGCCCAGCAGCCCTGCAAACACAGACCTGCTGCTGGGCAGCCCTGACACCAGGGGTGCAGAGAAGCACTTTCCCAGTAGCAGGCAGGAATTAGCAAGTTTTTCTGATTTGGGGAGTGAAAGAGCGCCAGTCAGCGTTTAATTATTGCACCATAAAACATACAGCTTTTAGCTCCATTCTTCTGGGCTTCCCCTTCGGTGGCCTTCAATCATCTGGCACCAAGATGGGCATTGGGCCTTGTGCTCGAGGGGAAGGGATCCAAAACTGTGGCGTTTGTGAAGCCTTGCACAGGGCTTGTCTAACCTGGGATCTGAGGATTATCCGGTTTTCCTTGATGCTTTGGGCCAGGGGTGGAGAAGCACAGGGGGTACAGTCAGCAGCAGATGGTTCTACCACCACAGGAATAAACTGCTCCAGAGATTTCCTCCTGGAGTGGGTCCAGAGGAGGCCACCAAGTTGATTTGAGGGCTGGAGCATCTCTGCTGTGAGGGAAGGCTGAGAGAATTGGGATTGTCCTGCCTGGAGAAGGGAAGGCTTTGGGGTGACCTAATTGTGCCCTTCCAGTACCTGAAGGGGCTCCAAGAAAGATGGAGAGAGACTATTTACAAGGGCCTGGAGTGACAGGACAAGGGGGAATGGATTCCCACTGCCAGAGGGCAGGGATGGATGGGATATTGGGAAGAAACCCTTCCCTGTGAGGCTGGTGAGGCCCTGGCACAGGGTGCCCAGAGAAGCAACCTGGAAGTGTTCCCATCCCTGGAAGTGTCCAGGTTGGACGGGGCTTGGAGCAACCTGTGATGGTGGAAGGTGTCCCTGCCCATGGCAGGGAGTGGAATGGGATGATCTTTAAGGTCCCTTCCCACCCAAACCATTCCACAATTCCACCATTTCCAGCTCTAGCGAGGGGTTCTACAGAGCACTAAAACTTAAATCAGTTGTGCAGCAGCAGGGGGTGAAAAGGTTACAAATACAAACACCCAGTTAAATCTGATGTCCAGAACCTGCAGATAGGGGATGCACCTCCAGTTCTAAGCTTCCATCAACAACACAGGCACAGGTTTAAGGCAGTTTAGCACTTGAGGATGTAGGAGGAGTCAAATCTCTGATCTCATCTTCCTCCTTCGCAAGAGCTTCAAACAGAATCCGGTAACACTCAGCTCATTCCATGCTTCAAATGAGCCTCTGCTAATGCAGCTGCAGGGGCTGGGTTGGAGCATTTGAGAACTTCACCATTTGCTGGTGGAAGCCAAGGGTTCCTGCTTCTAATCAGGGGCACAGCAGAGCTCTAAAGCCCAAAAATCTCCTCGGGACCAAGGCTTACACACCACCTCCTCTCCTTCAGTTTATTCACTCTCACTTTTGAGCCGAAAACAAAAGACTTTCGTCAAGTGTTTCGAGGTTTGTTAGAAGTGTAAGCAACTGGAAGTACACATTATGGAAAAGTTAACTTCAGATCTGACCCCAGCAGCCTTTCCTTCCCCTTTTGTCAGCCCACACTCTTGAGAAGGTCAGTTTTATATGCCTTTGTCTTGTTTTTCTTGCCCCTGCCAGCTTTCCATTCACACAAAGCTTTTCATACCTTGTTCAGGGTACAATAAAAGCATATGAGAGCATCTAAAAACAAGGCAGAAATGGATCTATTACACTGCTTTATTCAATTTATGGCTTGCAGGGAAAGGTAATGAAGCCTGAAGAGGAACAGACAGAACAGGAGTCTACTCCTAAAAGTTACCCCTCACAATTCAGTTTCACATTTGCAATTCCACAGCACTTGGTGTCTATTTACCGAGACAAAAAAAAAAAAAAAAAACCANTCCTGCAGATATTCACAAAGGGGAACTATTCCTAAGCAAAGCAAATAAAGAGAAAAAAAAAAAAAAAAAAAAACCAAAAAACAAAAAACCAAACTTGTTTACAATAGGATTGGTTTCATAAATGAGAATTTTCGGATCCCCAGCCTGGGTAGAATCCTCATTAGCAATTCCACAGTCCTGCTGTGCTGAAGACAGCTGTACTTTTAGCACAAGGCAGGTTGAACAGCCTTTCTCCCAGTCACTGTCAAGCCAAGTGCTTGTTAGTGGTCTCAGCTCTGTCCCAAATATGTCAAACATATTCCACTTGCTCTGCCACATCATCCCTACAACAAATGCTGGGCACAGCAAATCCCTTTAAAGACAGTTCTTGTAGGTTTAAAGGTAACAGCAAGACCAGCAGAAAGGTGAAAAGGCCACGCTCTGAAGCTGACGGTAACAAGCCAGGGAATGTGTCTCATCCAGTTAGGGTGATCCCTGGGCCTTTCCAACCAAAAACAAGTTGAGGAACAACACCAGTATTGGGGGAGGTTCAACCCTCAGCTCAGCCTGTCCCTGGATTTACACTTGTCTCTGTCTGGGGCTCATCTCTCAGCTCTTACTCAACCTGGATGCAGCCTGTTTCCCTGAAGCAGCAGAAGCAGGGCTGCGTGTCCACCAAAACATCCTTTTTCCCCCTGTAACCCCATATGAATGCACACACACAACTGCTTTGCACACTCCAAGGTCAGGGTGAGCGAGTTTAGAGGATTGCATTCCCATCTCACATCAACCATGCCATGCTGTGGACCAGTTTTACTCTTCTGTCACAGAATCCCAGACTGGTTTGGGTTGGAAGGGAACTGAAAACCCATCTCATTCCAACCCCTGCCATGGGCAGGGACACCTTCCACTATCCCAGGCTGCTCCAAGCCCTGTCCAGCCTGGCCTTGGACACTTCCAGGGATCCAGAGGCAGCCACAGCTTCTCTGGGCAACCTGTGCCAGGGCCTCCTACCCTCACAGGGAAGGATTTTTTTCCCCTCTTATCTCATCTAAACCTCAGCTTGAATCCACTGTCCCTTTGTCCTGTCACTTCTGTCACGTACCATCATTCATCAGGAAATGCTCCAGCCAAAGGATAGAGGCTCGACTGTACAGAATGAAGGAGTTTGTCAGAGTAGAAATTCAATACAAGCACACTCCCTCCAGCAGATGTTATCTAACGACACCACAACGCTCTGAACACGGAAAGGGCGACTTCCAACCCTCCCCGATTCCAAGGAACTGGGGAAGGGAGATTAGTTGGAAGTGGCTTCATAATCCAAGTTGGACAGTCTGGTATTTGAGACTGGCATTGGATAAACAAGTATTTTCCCAAGAAGAGAGGTTGTAGAGTCCCCATCCCTGGAGGAGACAGGTTGGATGGGGCTTGGAACAGCCTGGGATAGAGGAAGGTGTTGGAACAAAATGATCTTTGAGGTCCCTCCCGACCCAAACCATTCCATGATTCTATGACTTAAATTTACTCCTGGATTCCAAACTTACTTCCAGTTTCCTCCTGGATTCCTCAGCATCCACCAGACTGCAAGGAAACTCCTTCAGCAGGAATGCTGGTCAGCAATTCCTTTGTTTGTACGAGGCTTTCCCTGTAGCCTCGTACAAGGCTTTGGGATCACCTGTCAGCGCTGGGTTGCTGCAGCAAGGACTCACGTGGCACCATTACATAAAACCTGCCTTCCTCCAGGGGGAAAAGCAGCTGGGAACACCTCCTACATCCTCGTTATCCTACTTCAAACACCCAGTGCAGAGACCACGGGAGATCTCAGAGTGACAAGATCTGGGTGCACGCAGTGCTGGGGGCTCCATCAGCTTTGATTCTTCCAGCTCCTGGCACACACAAATCCAGAGGAGCATTTCTGAGGATGAAGCACCTCGTTCAGTCACAACAGCAGCTCGGGAAGACTTTGACAATTGTTTTTATTTTGGTTCCAAGGGAAATGCATCCCCAGGCTGAGTGAGCTGTCAGCCCCAAGCCCGCAGTGCACACAGAGCAGCCATTCCAGCTCTGCTGCACGGGGCATCCCCGTGCTGCCTTGGGATTAACAACTCATTCCTTAATTCCCTTATTTTGAGAGAGGCTGCCAGGGGGGCTGATGGGGCCTGAACAGCCAAGCCCTCCTGTTCAAGGGAAGAATGGCTCGTTTGAAGGGAATCTGTACCAGCAAGAACACAGCAATCCAGAGATTAATAAACCAACAGTCGCCAGTGTTAGTCCAAGGATCATTTTGCACAAGCAGACGTGAAAAGATATCAATTTCAGGCATGTTTGTGTTGATGTGTGGAGGCTCTGACCATTCCAGATTCTAACCCAAAACCTTACTGCAAATACTTATCACCATCAACACCAGCAGACTCAGGTGTGTTGGTAGCGGTGGGACTGGACCAGCAGCAGTGCTCTGGGGCAGAGGGAAACTGCAGCTGAACCCACGGCCCATGATGGGCAGAAAAAGGAGGTTTTGGGACTGTAGCAGTACGGACAAACACTGGGAGCAACTCTGCAGCACTAAAAGGAACAACCCAGCACTCACTTCTTGACCTTCAGCTGATTTAGCCAGGTGATTCAGCCACCTAGCTAGGTAAAACAAACCAGCTCAAAACACTCTTGAGGACAGTTTGAGCAGACACAGAGCCTTATCCAACTGTTCTGACCTAGGGCACATCCCTCAGCACGCAAGAAACCCCCTCAGACAGACTCACTTTGAATCACCATTGAATATAAGCAGATAGATCGAATTTGGGATGCAAACACATCCATGCCTGCTCCCATCAGAGCAGAGCTGGACCCAGAGCAAGGCTACTTCTTTGACTTCCTAACAAAAAATAATCACAGGCAAACCTTAACAGAAAGGGGTTCAAACTTCTTGTTAGGACTAGAAGAAAACTTTTGCATAACACTGTTGAAACCCTAATGAGACATCAGATGCAGACACTTCTTGAAATCAGCGCCTGTCACGCCAGAGTCACCACCGGATTAGGAAACAAGGCAGGGCCAGGGCAGAGTTGCCACATTAACGAGCCTGACCACATACAAAGGAATCCGGGAAATCACCCGAGGACTCCTCTGGCCTCGCTGTCTGTGCAGGTGAAAGCCTCCACAGCCAGCAGGGTAATTGCCTGGAGAAGCTCGTTGTTTTAGTGCTAAAGCAGCAGCTGGTGCATAAAAGTTTTAAGCCTTTCAATTATGAGTAATCTGAGAGCTCATACCAAGCTCCAGGCTGTTTGCTCTAGACTTAAACCTTCTATTTATCACCTTAAAGCAAGACAAGAATGAGCCTGAGCATCAGCTCACCTCCCTCACAAGCAAGTGCGTCATCCCTCCTACAGCAGAGGAGGAAGAGAGTTATTTGGGGAAATGCCAATATTTAAATCTATTGAAAGAATGTTCTGAGGTGTGGGATGGTTATTGTTATTCTTGAGGGGTCTCAGAGGAGGCCATCAGACACTTCTGATCCAGCAAGTTCCAGAATCACAGAAATCACCAGGTTGGAAGAGACCTCTAAGATCATCGAGTCCAAGCCATGCCCCAACACCTCAACTAAACCACGGCACCGAGTGCCACATCCAATCTTTTTGTAAACACATCCAGGGATGGCGACTCCACCCCCTCCCCAGGCAGACAATTCCAGTGCTTCACCACTCTTTCCATGAAAAACTTTTTCCTAATACTCAACCTATATTTCCCTCGGCACAGCTTAGTTAAGACTGTGTCCTCTCATTCTGTCAGTGGATGCCTGGAGAAAGAGACCAACCCCCACCCGACTACAGCCACCTTTCAGGGAGTTGTGGAGAGTGACAAGGTCACCTCTGAGTCTCCTTTTCTCCAGGCTAAACAACCCCTGTTCCCTCAATCATTCCTCATAGGGCTTGTGTTCCAAGCCCCTCGCCAGCCTTGTTGCCCTCCTCTGGACGTGTTCAAGCATCTCCACGTCCTTCCTGAACTGAGGGGAGAGAGCAGCCCAAGCTGTGGGTTTGCTCATCATGGATCCTTTTCAGTCACAGCACAGGATGGTTTGGGTGGAAAGGACCCTAAAGATCATCTCATTCCAACCCCCTGGATGTGGGCAGGGACACCTTCCACTATCCCAGGTTGTTCCAAGCCCCATCCAGCCTGGCCTTGGACACTTCCAGGGATCCCAGGGCAGCCACAGCTTCTCTGGGCCTCCCCACCCTCCCAGGGAACAATTCCTTCCCAATATCCCATCTAAACCTGTCCTCTGGCAGTGGGAAGCCATTCCCCCTTGTCCTCAATCCCTTAAGAGTCCAGAGCTTTGAAGACAAGGCCCAGTAGCATCAGCACAGTTCCTCTGTGGATTCACAGCAACTTTGAAATTTAAACCCCTTTTTCGACTGATCTTCTGCTATTTTGGGTTCTGCTTTATCTAGAGCAAGAGGAACTTCTGAAGAGACAAACTTCACTCTCCTCATCAGTGCTGCAAGACTTTTAACCTTAAAGCAAGCAGCTCTAAGAGGCATTAGAGGTCAAAAATGGAAACGCCAACTCCATCATCGTGTGGGGGTTTTTCTTTCTTCCTGACCCTAAGCACTGGATCAGGGTCCCAGCGAGGTGGGAGCATCTCCCATCCTTCACTCTTAGGAACTTGACCTCTCTTTAAAATCCACCTCAGAGCAGAACCAGAGACCTCCAGACCTCCTTTGCACCGTAATTTATTCCACGACTCACATTTAAATGTTGACTAATGGGAGATTTCAATCTCCTTGCCCAAGGAATTAAAGGCACTTTCCCTTCCGTGCAGCAGCCACGCGGGCAAGGCACAGCTCCACTCCAGACTCCTCCATCCTGCACAAATTAGGAATAATCACATTGGAAGAAATGCTGCCCATTTCTGCCATTGTTGCTGCTGAAAGCACCGGTGACTCATGGCTCCGAGTGGGCCCAAACAGCAGGTCCTAGCCCTGAGAAAAAAACTTAAAAACAGGCCTGAAAATTCACCTGGGGTGACCCCAAGGCAGGCACTTCTGGGTAGAAAAGGGCCAAAGAGATGCTGTTGCTGTGATTTCATCCTTCAAGATGGCCAAGGCAAAGATCTCAAAGATTTCTCCCCATTTCTTCTCCCACAACTTCTGTTAACATCCCACTCCCAGCCTTTTAGCAGCAGCTGGTCCCACAGGGAAAACAGATGTATAGAAATATATATTCCTTTTCAGCCTTGTAGTATAAGATAAAACAGAGGGGTTTGGCAAGGCTTTGGTAGAAATTTATATGTATATATATAAAAATAAAATGTTAAAAAATAAATTTTATAGATATAAAAAATCTGCTGCCAAACCCCTCTGTTTTATCTCACTTACACATTTTAACCTCTCTCTTAGGAGGGCTGCAGACAGTCCCAGCACACACACAGCTTCCATAGCAGATTCCCTGCCTCCAAGCACTTGTATTCAGAGCAAGAGACATTTCTGACAGCTGCAGATCACAGATCTGAAACCCTTTCAGATTTTGTTTCTAAATGCTGTCAAATCAAAGGAAACACTGCCTTGCCTGCCAGGAGATAGAGATCAGAGACAGACAATACAAAATCTGCCAAGAGAGCTGAGAAAAAAAAATCCAATCCATTTGCAGAGAACGTGGCAAAGTCACAAAGTAGTTTCTTGGGGTTTGAGTTTGTGGCTTGAGTTGTGGTTTTTGTTTTGGTTTGGGGTTTTTTTATTTTTTTGTTTGTTTTGGATTGGTTTTTTTCACTCCAGGATGCAAATTCTGTTTACAAGAGACATTGCAAGACAGGAGACTCCAAGAAGCGCTGGTTAGTCTGGCAAAGCATAGAATCAACCATTTGGGTTGGAAAGGACCTGAAAGATCATCTCATTCCAACCCCCTGGATGTGGGCAGGGACACCTCCCACTATCCCAGGCTGCTCCAAGCCCTGTCCAGCCTGGCCTTGGACACTTCCAGGGATCCAGGGGCAGCCACAGCTTCTCTGGGCACCCTGTGCCAGGGCCTCCCCACCCTCACAGGGAGGAATTCTTTCCCAATTTCCCATCTGTCCCTGCCCTCTGGCAGCCATTCCCTGTGTCCTGTCCCTCCAGGCCTTGTCCCCAGTCCCTCTGCAGCTCTCCTGGAGCCCCTTTAGGCCCTGCAAGGGGCTCTGAGCTCTCCCTGGAGCCTTCCCTTCTCCAGGTGAACACCCCCAGCTCTCCCAGCCTGGCTCCAGAGCAGAGGGGCTCCAGCCCTTGGAGCATCTCCGTGGCCTCCTCTGGATTTGCTCCAGCAGCTCCACACCCTCTGATGCTGGGGGTCCCAGAGCTGGACACAGCACCCCAGGTTACTTTGGGGATAGGTGAGCACCACTCAGCAGGAAACTCTGATATAAAACAGTGGCATTTGCCCACCCAAGTACCTGAACCAAGGCAGACAGGGGCTTCCTGAGAAGGCTCAACAAGGATTTGAACAGCTTTCCCTGCCCTGTTCCATGTGTTATCCAAGGCACCTTAGCAGAACATTTGATGCCTGAGGTGGCCACCTAAAGCACAGAGACTAGACAAGATTAAGAGAATAAAAGTAGGTATTTATTTGAAGGGCCTTCAGAGGTACACCCTGGGCAGGCCAAAGGCTGCACCCAAAATGGACCCCGGGTCACGTGTTCTTCACACTTTTATGAGTTTGGTCCATCAGGGTTAATTCTCTAATTATAACCTCAGTTCATGATGTAATTACCCCAAGTTTGCCCCCCCTCTAGGTTTAGTTTACACATTTTGGGGCCTGGGACAATCAAGGGGTCCTTGAAGAGCAAACCCAGAGAGGTTTGTTGTGTCTAACCATGAGAGAACAGCAGCTAACGGGCCACACGAAACTCCAGAGTTACACACTGGGCAGCACAGGGTTTGAAAAATGTAAAAGTTATAACCTAAGGCATCACATTCACTCTCCTACTGCTCTCACGACCATGGTTTTCCCACCAAGAGCCCTCCACCTCACCTCAGGGCTTTCAACAAGTGACAGAGATTTCAACGAGACCCCTGATGAAAAGCAGACAGGTCTCTCACAGACACAGCAACCCCGCAGTTTGCATTTCCCTCTGTCCTGTCTCTCGCTGAGCTGCGTGGCACAGAGCTCACAGCCACCGACTCTGGCGGCTCTGACAAGGTAACAGCAGCCCTCCCCAAAAGCAAAAACATCCAGCTGGGATTTCAGCAGCCTTCGCAGGCAGCAGCAGAGCTGGTCCCTGAGGATGGGCACGGTCGGCCCCGGGAGCATCGTGGCTTTCACATCAAAGCTCCCAAACATCAGCCCGATTGCTGAACAGACATGAAACACAAAAAGTGTTAACTGAGGCTAGACTGTGGCTTGCTTTCTGTCCTGGAGCCACTCTCAGCTGCTCTCTGGGGCATTAAGTTTAGAGCACTGCAACTAGGAAGCTGGATGCCAGCAGGAACAGCGAGCTGGGACTCGCTGCAGGGCTCCTGGAGCCTCCCTAAAAGATCTTCTCACCTGCAGGCGTCAGCGGGGAGGGCTCCCCAGCCAGACAAACCATGAGGAACATCAGCTCGAGTCCCTCTTCCAGGTGGGAAAGGGACCAAGAGGTTTCTCCACTGTCACACAAGTGATTTCCAAAAGCATCAGCAGATCCTAGCTGCCCCAGAGCCACCCAGAAGCAGCCAGGCCCCTCCAGGCTCCAGCCACCACATCCCAGCTCCTTCAGACGGGGAGGGATGCGATGGCAGTTGTGAAACGAGGCGTCTCTGCTGTCACTGTGACCTCACCACGTCCAAGTGGGTGTCAGATCCTGTTTTTTCAGCCTCACCGTGGCTCCAAAGAACCACCTTGACTGTGGTTCCACCACCCCAAGGGCTGGGTGCTGTCAGCACCTCCTGTCCCCAGCCTCCCTCACAGGCACTTCACAGCCAGGGGAACCATCTCCACTGACCTGGGAGGCAGGATATGGAGCAGATATCCTGTGAAACGAGAGATGCCAGCCTGATCCGAGTCCAGGCAGGCACGAGGCAGCAAACAGCCGTGGGCACACAGCAGCAGCATCCCCACAGCTCCATCTCCAAGAGCTTTGCTGCCTCTCCATTCACAGCTTGCTCCCTTTTGTAAAACACAACTGATCCAGAGCCTGTCCTTAATCTGAGGTCTGTCCTTTAATTCCAACAATAAGGGCACAAAAAGGCTTTACAGCAATAAAGCAGCACCTGTGCCAAGGGCTCCTTGCTAAACTCATCTCCACTCAGTCTCTCCTACGTGGGGCAAAAACACAAAGGTCACTCATTACCTGCGAGGTCTCATCAGAGCAATCATTGTCAGAGAACAGCAGGGGCTCTCCTGAAAGGGAAAAGTCATGTCCAAAGCAGTTGGCTACTGGAGGAGCAGTCAGGAAAAAAAATAAAGATCAGAGAACAAGGTTTTGCCCTAACTGAACTTTTCAAGCAAAACTCCTTCAGCAGTCCAAGCTGGTGAAGGAGCACAGGAGGTTTGGTGGCAGTTTCCAAGCTTGAGATGGAGAAAGGAAAAGAATCTGGGCAGAGAATAAACCTGATTTTTAAAGTTGCTAAACTCGTGACTGGAATCTGGGCTACAGGCAGCTGTAAAGCTGTTTTTTGTGAGGATGCAAATCGAGTTAAAATCACCGAATTGCAGAGCAGAGACAGCCCCTGGTGCAGCAGTCCTGGAAATCAGAACTGAGGCTGCCCAGAACAGAGCAGCTGCAGCAGGTACAGGCAGGAGAAACTCTCTATTTCCAAACTCCCTTCCTTCCACCAGACACCTTTAGCACAGAGTTCAGGTGTTCAGTGGCTGCACAGCTCCATGTGCCACCTACTCCAGGGCTCCCAAAGCTCAGCCAGTCCCTTGCTTACAAAAACTCCTCAGATTACATTTTATTCTACTAAAGCAATTCAGATTTGAGCTGTTCCACACCAGAGATCCTGCTCTTTGCCATCAGGGCTAAGCCACTTCTCAGGAAGAAAAAAAAAAAAGAGCAGAGAAACTTTCTCCTTTTTCTCTGGAAACTGATGCTTCCTTCAGTCCCACATGGGTCTGATGAGCAGCTCATCTGCAGCTCAGTGTTTTTCCTCCTGCTGAAGGCTAAGGAGGAACAAACCAGCTACTGCACTGTTCATGTCAGGAAACTTCTTACAGAGGATCAGGCAGTTTGGAAATAATCCCAGTCTTGTTAAGATTCGATTTAGACACACACACAGCCATAAAAGAAAATAAAATCGGTGTTTGCCCTCACCAAGTCATTTTCCTCACATCACAGGCTGTTAGCTGCACTCTTCAGGTGATGTTTCACCTGATGGAACAGAGCAGGAGTTTCAATAACATCTCCCACAGGGGCCATTCCCCTCACTAAAGGAAGGGAAGCAACGCAGAGACGTGGGAACGAGAGGAAACAAAAATAAACGTCCAAATAAGAGCAAAACAATCCCAGTACCTGCCAGCATACAGGAGGAGCAAAGCCAAGGTTAGAGCTGCATCCCATCAGTCACTTTTAGCTTTTATCTGCACCCACCTTTGGCCTAGGACTGCCTTGGCCAAGCCCAAGCAGATGCTGGCAGCACCGAGCTTTGCCCACCTCAGCCTTGCCAACCACGAGCCCGTGCCCAATTTGTCCGTGCCAGCTGCAACTTTGCAAAGTCATGCAAACCCAGGGACCTGCCTGCCTTTTATTATATCATAGAAATGCCTGTGCCAGAGCACAGGGTTAAGATTCCAGCCACGATCAACGTGAGTCAACAGCGGCAGCAGAGCAAAGCCGAAGAGCGCCTATTTCCCAGCCCTCTCAGATTCAACAACTGCTCTCAGTTTACACAGCAATTATTCAAATTTCATTTGTCACACTGCAAAAAAAA
>VXAD01001921.1:199218-348802 GCA_013399195.1 Dicrurus megarhynchus | reverse complement strand
AAAAAAAAAAAAAAAAAAGCAAGAAAGCAATAAGCTGGGTGCTCGGTGCAGGCCAGCTTTCCCCATGAGCCTGCCCATCAGGATTTGAAGCTCAGCTGGCTCCAAAATCCAATTTCAGAGCCATTTCAATATGCTGTGTTACCGCATAATCAGTGCAGCATCATTAGGAGGAAGACACGGGTTTATTTTCCTTTTAAATCAGGATTTTTTTCACCCTCCTAGATGAGTTTTGATATCATGCTTAGCAGGGAACCAGAGATAAGCCCCTTGCTGGGTGAGAGCTCTGATGTTTTTATAAAGCATCTTTCATAAGGCAGCGAGGCAGACGTTAAACAGGAAGCGTTTATTGACTTTAAACTCACTTCATAAAACATTTACACGGGCAGGAGGAGAAACGGGAGCTCCCAACAACCCAGTTAAAACAAAGATGAGTCCGTGCATTGTTCTAGATCTCAAACACTCCAGGCTTTAGTGCTGCAACACTTCTGAAAATAGCGAAACAAATGGAGCCATCCCAGCCAGGGCTTCTTAATCCTCAGCCATTAAGGTTGCAGTTATCTCCCATTGTCCTTTAGATAATGGGTGGAGGGAAAAAAAAAATCACTTTAATACGGTGAAAATGGCCATGGAAATGTTACAAAAAGAGCAGGTGGAGGGGAAAGAGGAGCTGCTGTTGCAGCCCTTGCTGTGGCAGAGCCATCCACTTGCTGCAGGGTTTCGAAGGCTTTGGAGGGAAGCTGGACTTTGTTTTCCAGGAAAACCAGGAAGGCAGCGGGAGCCACAGAATCACCAGGTCGGAAGAGACCTTCAAGATCATCGAGTCCAACCCACACCCCAACACCTCAACCAAACCATGGCACTGGTGCCACATCCAATCTCCTTTTAAACACATCCAGGGATGGTGATTCCACCACTTCCCCGCGTAGACCATTCCAAAATTTTATCACTCTTTCTGTGAAAAAGTTTTTCCTAATAGCCAGCCTGTATTTTCCTTGGCACAGCTTGAGACTGCGTCCTCCTGTTCTGCCAGTTTGGTACTAGAGCAGCACCTTGTTCAACCAGCAGAAACTGGATCCTCAACAGGCAGCAGGACATCAAAGTTCCAGAGCCTTCAGCCTCCTCATACTCCTAGTTCTGATTCCAGTCAAAAACATCTTTAAAATGATCGTGGTATCCTTGAGCTACGACCTCTGGGGATCTTTTCATTACCAACTACAAACACAGAAGGCCTGTCTAGGTAATGTTTTGGGGTTTTTTTTAATTTTTAAACTTCTTTCTTTATGAAGTTGACAAAGGGGATGTTCTTTACTGGCATCCAGCGGCACAACCCACTCCCAGTCCTGCAGGGAAATCCCCAGACCCAATTAAAGGCGTTTCCCATGAACTATGACATTCTAGGAAATACTTGAGATGCTCTTGGCCACCACACAAATTGCATCCCTACCTCCTCCTGAGGTTGCTGACAGATGCCCCATCTCAGATCTCTCTTTGCTGCCTTCCTTGTGCTAATCCAATCAAGCTCGTTGCTTAATTGAATTGAAACAATCGAGATGCTTCATTAAATTGGAGCAGTGGGTCCTGAGCAGCCTTTCAGCTGAGGGGCTCAGACACTTCCCACTGTCATTTTTGGTGCCACAGGAGGCCGGGAACCATCAGCAAAGATGCTGAGAGAGCCTCTTACAGGTATTCCATCTGAAACATCCTATTTTGGGTTGGTCTGCAGGCTCACACGTGTTATTAATCCACCCCTTGCCTTGATGGATGCAGCCCCAAGCCCTCACACCAGCAGGCATCACGTTTTTCCAAGCACATCCATTTCTCTCTAACCCAGTGCAGATTTCTGTGTTTTGTTCTATTCATTAGCTGCAAACGAAGGAAGAGCTCCTATAGTCACACAAAGATTTAAAAAAATAAACCACCAATGCCTGACATCTGGAGGCTTTGGCCTTAATTCCATTGATGGGAACAGCTGATGTCATTTTCTTTTTTGTTCTGGGAACATCCATCCATGAGTTCCAACTGCACAGAACTTTTTAGGAAGAGATGAGAAAACCCCAGGCACGAGATGGACTCAGCCCCTTGCCAAGGCTTAGGGGGAGATGCCTGGAGGGATTTCCAAGCTGTTCCACCATAGAATTCCCACAGCAGATCCAATTCCCATCTCGTCTACACACCAGGTGTGTGGCTGGAGACTCCCAGACCCTCACTGAGAAAGAAAAACAATCCCCACAGCACTGGAGCTGCTGAGCCAGCGTTCCCAATCCCTCCATTCCCACTCTGGTGCTGGTTGCAACCTTCCTTCCACAGAAAAAGCAGCTCCCTCCTTGGGAATTCCCCACTTTAATAAATAAAACAGGACTGGAGAAGATCTGTGAACTCACTTTTAATAATAAACAGGAGAACGTGGCTTGTTTTTCCAAAGAACCGACAGTCTGAGGTCTCGTGAGAACACCTCCCTCCACTTTTACCCAGACAGGCCACAGACAGCCCAGACCCAGAGGTTAAAAACTGCTTCTCACTCTTATCCCATAAAACAAAACATCTTGTCCCGGTTTCCCCCAAACCAGTGTCAAGGTACCTCACACCATCCAAGGGACAACACCAGAGGTGTCAAGCGACCACCAGGAAATAAATAAGAACGGTCCCAGGCACAGCTTTCATGTGATGGGATTCCCTCCTGTCCCCTGTATTACACAGTTCTGTCCCCTTCCCAGACCAGGAGAAGCCTTTGGCTAAGCTGGAGCTCATCCCATCCCATTCCCACTCGTTTGGTAACACAGACAAGGAGGTTTCCAACCCCCACCCGTGGTTTTGCCAGGGAAAAATCCTTCCCTGGCTTTGCAATCCAAAAAAATAATTGAGAATCCAGCTTCACTTTCCTCCCTGCCTCCACTTTGCTGATAGGGCTTGGGATTAAAGATTCCCACTTTCCCAGAAATGGTATTTACAGAAGTAATTGGAGTGAATCACTGGGGTATGGTGGAACCCAAGTGCCTTTGGGCCACCTACTCCCATTAGACACAGCTATGATTGGCCAGGGGGTTAAATGGGGGAAGATTTGGGGTTTGGCTTTTTGGGTGTGGGTGATGGAGGCCAATCAGGAGTGGAAGCTGAAGAAAAAGCAGGGGATGCAAAGGCCTCGTACCACCAAGGGATTATTTTAAGGCAGAGGTTCAGTTTTGATCTGTTTCTAAGGGAAACCTTTGCGGCAGAGTGGAGTTCTACCCACGGTCACCCTCCAGTACCAGAGGATTGTGGAGTTCAGGGTTGAAAGCCATCCTTTATGCCAGGCTTTTGCAGGAAAGGGAGCCCAGATGGGCACATTGAATTGGAAGATTCCCAACACCACAACTTCCCTGAAGGGAACTCTTCCCTCACAACCGATTTGTGGAAGGGAAAAGCGTCTTTTCTGCTCCCTTGGAGACCCCACCTGAGTTCCATCCTCCCAAAATGTGGGGACACACCCAGGAGATATTCATGGGGAGGGAACAAGGCCCTCAGCAGGGAAACTGTTCAATATTCTGGGTCAGTTCCACAGCTCACAGCTGCTCAGCAAATTAATTATTGCTTTGAAGATCACCCTGCAGGCGAGTTCAGGGCCACATTTTCTCCCAGGCCATGCAGAGAGAGGGATTGCAGCTCCTGGGAGGAGGACGAGGGCACTTTGCTCCCATGTAGCTTTTCCCCAGCCAGAGCAGAGGACACGGGTAAGTCAAGATCCCTGGGAAGGAGTTCAGGTGCCTCTTTTCAAGAATAAAGTCCTAAACAGCAAAAAAACCCCAAAAAACTGAGCAAAAAAAGCATCCAAAACTGAGTTTTGGATGGGTGGTTTGCAGAATAAATCTGAGCCCCAGAGCAAGAGAGACACACAGGTGGGTGCAGGGATAACTGAACACCTTCTGCTTGATAAAACACACCTGAGCCTCTCCCAGGGAGCACCCCTCACCTCCTTTTAGATGGGAGAGCACCCACACCAGCAGCCTCAGGAGCTGGGGGTATTTTCCTAGACATGCCAGGGAATTTTTTCCGTAGAGCTCATCTAAATCTCTACCCCAGACTGAACACGTTGATTGAAAAAGGGACTGGATATTCAACCCCCTTCCACTTAAAAGTTCCCACCTGGTGGTTTCCCACATCCCTCATTCCTTCCCTTCAGAGGAAACGGGGTCCACCAAGATCTGTGCAGGAGAAACAACACATAGAGAAGAGAAATCACTCCTAAAGCAACGAATTTCCCCATTTCTCACCACCAGCACTCATTCAAAGGGGCTCTCCAGCCAGCAGAGACAGGCACAGGCCAAAGTGAGCGGATGGAGGAATAATCATCACACAGGGTCCACCCCCATCCTTGCTTCATCTCCCTCCATCTCCTGGAAGCTGCTCCAAGTCCCTCGGTGAGGTTTACACAGGTTGTGTTCTCATCCCTGGTGACGAGGAGCTCACAGCTCCCTTCACACCTGGTTCCTTCTATCCCTTTCCAGCCCAGACTCTCAGTAGGAATTCTGTGAAATCCATACACTTGGCTTCTCCTGGGGAGGGAAATCTTCCTCCCTTAGCTCATCCATCACCCTGCCCACAAACTTCTGCTCCCACAGCAGGCACGAGGAGCTCTCTTGGCCGTTTCTCCCGAGAACAGCACGGAAACTTCTTCCCCGAAGCTCCTGGCAGCAGCTTCCTTTTCTCCCAAGGAGCACAGCTGGGGATGCCACAGCTCCAGGGGGAAGGGACACAACCTTTCACCACCTTGGCTTCCCCCCTGCCCCAGCTGTGCTGGAGCCTCTCTGCCAGTGGTGTTTTAGTAATTAAAAATACTCGGAGAATATGTTAAAATTAAAAATAGCGGTGTCTTATTAATAAAAGTTGGCTGGGGGGATACACAACAGGGTGGGGTGGTTTTTTTAAACAGCAGCTTGATACTGGAAGACCTTTCAAGAAATCCACATCCCTTACCTCAACCTCTGGGTTGCAGGGGAATAAATTTGTGTCTCACCTCTGTCCCTTCCATTGTTTCACACCATCCCACAGCTTTGCTCGTTCACCCTCCTCCCTTTACAGCGAGGTCTCCACAGTCAGCACCCCTGAGTGCTGCTTTTACTCAGAAAAGGCAACCAGGACTCCTCAAAAAGAGATCTTAAAAAACCCTAAATCCGTAAACATCAAAATAAATTAATAAAACCCAAACAGAAGCCTCTAACCAAGCTGCTCAACAGTTTGCAGCTTCGCTTGCATCACCTCCCTTGACTTCAAACAGCCACAAAGAGACAAAAATAATCAGCAAGAAGACAAAATTAATCAGCAAAAAGACAAAAATCAGAACTCACCTTGCTGGACAGAGAGCTCATTTCCATTAGGCAGAACCTCCTTTGACTCAGTTTTCATCTTCCCAGGGCTCAGGGTGGAGGGAAGGATGCAGCCCTCACCCTCTCCTCCTTTTCTGCTGGCTCCCAGAGGGGTCCCCCCATTCATCACCACAAACCCTGGAAAAACATCTCCTCTCCACCCCGGAGAAGAGAAGAGGGCACACGAGAAGGAGGTCAGGGCCTCTAACGAGGGTGGGGAGGAAAACAAGCTCTCCACCCACCCTCCCCTTTACCCTCAGCCATTTCCTATAAACTCATTGACACTTTGGGGTGGGGGAAGCTCCTCAGCTGCCTGGCTTGAAGCTCAGTGGTCCAACAGCCCAGGAATGACCAGCCTGGGGAGGTTAATATTCAATTTTTTAGTATTTAGGCAGTGTTTCCCCCTGCTGACAGGGAGGAGGGTCCAGGAGGAGCAGCTGGAGATGTTCAGTTTGGTGCTCTGGGGGTGAAGTTCAGCTGCTGCTTCCTGAAATCCTCCTGGGGTTTGAAAACACCGCTGGAGCAGGGTGGGGCAGGGCACTGGGGGTGGGAAGGGGTTGCACAGGTGGTGCTGGGTGGCCTGATGGGGAAAACGAGTTCACTTGGGCAGAAAAAGAGCTTTTTGCCAGAAATTCCTCCCGTAGGGCTTGGAGATGCTGAGAAAAGCCACAGGGAGTGATAGCTGAGGTGAACGACCTCCAAAAGGACTGGGAGTTGTGTCTGGGAGGTGTTTTGGGGACTCTCTAGTAGGGATGATGCCTTAGGTTTTGACTTTTATATTTTTCAAATCGTGTACTGCCCAGTGTGTAACTCTGAGGTTTCTTGTAGCCTGTTCACTTCTGCTCTCTGTGCCAGGCAGACACAACAAAGCCTCTCCAGGCCTGCTCTCCAAGGACACCCAGGCCCAAAATGTGTAAACCAAAGACTCTAAAAGGGGGGCAAGCTTGGGGATATTACATCATTAAACTGAAGCTTTAATTGGAGAATTAACCCTGATATGCAAATGGACCAAACCTATAAAAGTGTGAAGAACTTGTGACCTGTGATCCATCTTGGCAGCAGCCTCTGGCTCCCCAGGGGTACCTTTGAAGGCCTTTCAAATAAATACCCACCTTTGTTCCCTTATTCTGTCTAGTCTCTGTTTCTAGGAGGCCTCTTAAGGCATCAGGGAGAGCTTAAAACATATGTTTGGGTTTGCTTTCAGTCCTTATTTGCCTATTTTTTCTTTAAGTGTTATCCCCAAGGGATGCTCTTGTGGGTTGTAACGAGGATGTCTGGTCCAGGCCCACACTGCTGATACTTCCCAGGAATAAATTCTTGCCCTGATGTTCTTTATCCTTTTTCTCCTGTTAAATAAAATGGGAAATTCCAAGGAATCGTATTAACAATAACTGGCTGTTATCATTACAGACTCCGTATCTCAGGCAGAGGCTTTAATCTCTCATATTTTGAGGAAAGGAGGAAAAAATGCACACCCAAGCACCTATTTGGGTGGCATTAAGTGACACAGGATCTCATTCTTTTGTGTTTTGGGACCTAGGGATGTGTTACAGGTGCAAGTGTTCATCACCTGCTCCTCATCCTGGGGCTGAAAAAATATTCAAAGAACTTCCATGCAGTTGCAAAGCTTTGCCACAGCTGTGTTTTAACCTCTCTTCACTTTGATCTGCCCAGTTACAGGTATCAGAGCCTTCCACTAGAAGGAAAGTTGTTTTTTTCTTTATATCCTGGGTGTGAAGGTTTTTATCATTCCGATTTCACTTCCTGCAGGTGATTCCCTGTTCCTGCAGGAGCTGATCCCTGCACTGGCACCTCCCTGGCTGAGCATCTGTGCCCAGGGACGAGGGGGTCACATCCTCCGACCCCTTGGCTTGGCAGAACAACTCCCTAATTACCGAAATGCAAGAATTCCACCGTGAAAAGAGTTCCCACCCAGCATGGAAATGAGCTCAGCCCTGGAGCACGCTGGCCCTGACGGCTGGGGCTGTGCTGCTCATTTGCAGTGGGGTGGTTGGGCTCGAGGCAGAGATCAGGTCACCCAGCAAGGGGAATTTTCTCTGGCTGCTCTCACTTTCAGTCCCTGTTTGGGGTCTGTCTTGCTGTTTTCGATGATAACTTCGATAACTTCATGGGAGTGTGGAACACCTTTCCTTCTAGAGACTCTCTGAGGATGCCACCACACATCTCGGCAGCTCTGCTGGGACCACCTACATCCAGAGCAGGATTCTGGCCTATTTAACCCCTCTCACATAAAACCAGATTGAAAATCAAACAGTTCTGCCAATCACTGCACACGCATGTCTGCTTTCTTATAGGTTTGAGGCCGGGTGTTGCTAGTCCACATGGGATGTGTAGGGGATTTCTGAGGTCTCTCACCTCTGCTCGGGTGTCTGTTCTTGTGAAACTTTCAGAAAATCAGTAGTTTTGTGGCTCTGGAATTGGAGAAAGGGGTAAAAAGTTACACCAGGGAGGAGTGGGACAGGAATAACATCTACCTCCACGCATCACGCCCCGTTGTGTTAGAAAAGTACTCCGATGTTTCCTGTTTTCTCTTTTTCACATCACCAACACCATTCCTTCCTGCTGGAGATGCCTGGAAACTGCTGTTATTTGCCCCTGTAATGAAGAGAATAAACATTTTTGCAGCAGAGAAATGAGAATTGGGTGAAGGCACATTTAGCACCTTCAGCAGGACGGGGGGGAACCACAGCCCCAGTCCCGCCCTGCTCGCTGCAGGCACATGAAACACATTCTGCTGAAGCTGAGATCTGCAGTGATTTCATCCCAAAGTACAGCAGACTTTATAGTTATTACTCTTTTTATTTGGGGGACTCCAATGAATTCATTTGGTTCATCTCAGCTCTGTGATCAGGGAAATAATTCGCTGATTTTTTTTATTACCAAGAAACGAGGGAAACAGGTAGAGGATTTTTATTTATTTTCCCCTAGAAGCCGGTTTCCTAAGGAAATGAGGCCTATTCCATCAAGCTGTGGGGAGGGGGAGGTCAAACAGCCACGCTCTCAGGGAGTGCTGCCTGCTGTGAACGTGGCACAGTTTTGAGGTGAGGTCTGGGGACGCGCGGTCGCCATCCGAGGGTGGGAACAGCCAGCGGCTCCTTCTCCCTCCTCTGCAGCTGAGCACTTGTGAGACGGAGCCTGAGGGTATGGAGACAACACTGGCTGAACCTTGGAGGCTTCAGCAACACACCATTTCTTACAGACAGCTGGGAGTGACCACATTATTGAGGACATCAAGCCTTTTACAGACCCTCGGGAAGCCACATGGAGCGATGTCATCGTCAGTCATCCGGAGAATTTCCGATGGATCTCTTGTGTAGCTGAGCACGAGAACTCAGCCATGAGGCTCTTATCTGTATGATAAGGACAGGAGTTAAGCTTTCTGTTCTCCCCTGAACTCCTCGTTTCCTTCTTCAGTTTCACCACACTGCCCTGGAACGGATAAATCCCGGGAGCTCCCTGAAGGAGAGGCACTCAAGCACTTAAGAGCGATGCACATTTACAAAAACTGGATCCTGTAATAGCTCCCCGTGCATGCAGGGCCATCATCTCAAATGGCAGCAGCACAAGACAAGTTAATAACAGTCATTGTTCCAAGATTAAATTAGGTAGACAGGAATGTTTTTTGCAAGATTCATAATGGTTTTAATGATGCTATTTAGTTACCAAGAACAATATATCCTCTCTATTCATGAGTTCCTGGAAATCAAGGATGGTGGGGTTGTAAAACACGTTTTTAAAGGCAGAGTTGTTAGCTGCAGCCTCTCTGAAAGTTGGTTGTATTTTATCTTGAATTGTCTTTATCCAGTAAGCAGGAGCACGACTTGGGTGGGAGCAGTGGGTCTGTGCATGGCATCTTGGGGAAATTTGGCTTTTGAGCCAGCAGCCAGACTCTGGAGGGGTTTGAGGCTGGGTCCACTTGCAGCCACCTTGCTGTCATTGCTTTAGAGGAAGTGGTGCCATCGTGATACCAATGTATGGCTGCAGCATATCCTGGACCATTCCAGCAGCTGGCCAGCCCCACTTGAGTCTCCCAGTGTGGCCCTCAGGACACCCTGAGGGTGACATTTCCCCTCGCCAGATGTGGTGGCAAGATGGGCCCAAGGCTGGAAGTGAGAGAGGAGCATGGTGCTCTCAAACTGGGCTTGCTTTGGGCCATGAAAACTGGGGCATGCTGAGCGTCCTGCACCAGAGGAAACATTTCTTTCTTGTGAATTGTCAACAGAGGCGTTTTCCTAGAAATTCTGCAGCGTTTTGTGCTGTGCATTCTCTCTGAACCCATAAAACACCAGAAGATCTCCAGCTGCAGTGACGCTGCTCGGTCACAGCGTTTGGCAACGTCCTGGCTCTGCTGGGAATTATTTCACAAGGCAGCTTGCCGTGGAAAGGCACGCTGGGCTGGCCTGCAGCAACAACAGATGGACGTGGAGTCGCATCAAACCAGGCCTGAGGGCTTTCTCCTCACGCTGGTCCCAGTTAGAGCCACCTGGATTCACGGCTGGGTGAACCAGCGGACTCACAGTGGCTTGGTTGCTCCACCAGTACGAGCCCAGTTGGGTGAGAGCTGAGTGAAAATATTGGGGAAGAAGCACGGAATGTCTGGAAGAGCAGCTCACTGTGTCCCCACAACGTCAGATCAGTCTGTCCCTTGATGGGACAACCAGGCCAACACCGAGATCCAGCTTTACCAGTGTCAAGGGACCACGGTGACTTTTGTGCTGAAAGGCTGGGATTGTGCCGGTGGATTTGCCAAGGCGGGTGGTTTTAGGGAACTGAGTACCCATCCTTGGCAAAAAAAGCAGCAGGAGGGAAGGAAAAGCGACGAGGCTGAGACTGGTGAGGAGCACGGGAGACACGAGCCCTGACTTTGGAGCAGGGAAACAATCTCCATGTGGTTTGGAGACGCAGGGAATGACAGAGAAACATTTGCGGCTCCCGAAGTCTTCCTTTCATCACCTTTCAGCACATTTTGCCAAGATTTTGACAACTTTTGTCCCGGTTCATAGCCTGGTGGGGCTGGGAGTGAAGACACCCAGCTTTCAGCTCCTTATGGGAACTCACACCTTCTCCCAAGAGCAAAACCAACTGGTCTGTGTTCTAGGAACCCAAATAAACATTTTCATGGAAGGCTGCTGGCTGAATGTGTCAGAGGGGACATCTCACACCAGCCTTCCCTGGCAGAATCGGAGGATGTTGTATTAGGCTGTGTGTGGATTTGTCAGCTGCTTTTAATGAGGATAACCCCTTTTCTGATTTCATGATTAGATTCAAGCATATCATTCCAAAGCTGCTTACAGTAGGAAAAAAAGAATTACAGAGAGGAAGTCACAATAAAAATGTTCCTGACAACGTGCACAGGAGGGTGTAACCCTCTCATGGTGGAGGGGTTTTGAGGTTGCAGGGCCAGGATTTGGACTTTATGATCCTTGTGGGTCCCTTCCAACTCGGAATATTTAATGATTCTACCAAAAATTTTACTTTTTCTCCACAGCTAAGAATTATTTTTTTTTTCTGTGATAGAGAAGTCGCTTCAGCCATCAGCTGCTGAGCCCTTTCAGCAGAGTCCAAACTGAGCAATTTCAGCTGTTTCTTTTTGATTGAATACCCTTGCTTGTGGATTTTAAGATCTTCCCCTTTTCCCAATGAGGGCTAAGCCCAAATTTCAGCAGATAATAAGGAATTTCATTTCAGAGAGGACAAGGAGACAACAGTCAGTAAGTGCTGGTGGGAGCTGACTCTGTCCCCAGATTCCCTGGGGCTGTTTGAAACACCAGGGATGCAGAAGGCACTGGAAAGGTGAAGGATCTCATCCCAGGGAGTGCTCACAGGGTAGATTTGCAGGCAAAAATGAGGGAAATTTTCCTAAAAGTCATCTTGTCCCACCACACCTGCCCCTTGCTGGAGTGGAACTGCCAACCCCAACTCTGCAGCTCTGACCTCTGCATGCCTGAATCCCTCTCTGTGCTGCAGGAATGTTATCCTGCAGTGGGTTGATTAAATGGTATTAAAAGAAACCGCTTATCCCTAAGCGGGGAGGGGAAAAAAAAGCAGAATAAAGAAGAATTTGTCGAACCTATTTGCATCTGCCGCCGCAGTCCCTACTTGAGAAAAGATTGAGGAGGCAGCTGGAAATCCTTCAGGTGTTGATGGTGGCAAGAGCTTGTTTGTGATGTCCCAGAGAGCAGAGACCACGAAAAGAGTTGCAGAAGGTTTAGGGACCCGCAGCATTTCTCTTTGATGGTGTATTAATCTTCCTGTGAACAATAATCACATTCCATTTCTCCCCACTGCTTTTTGGTTTGTACTGACTCCCTCTATGATCTTATCTTTCCTGTCGAGTTGTGAATTCGTATCTACCAACCTGATAAGCAAATAAAAGCAAGTGTTGATCTGGCAGGGGTAGGAGAAAGCAGGGAACAATTCTGAAATGTGCTCCAATGACCTCTCAGCAGTCTGGCGCAGCCAGGTCTAACATCTCCTGGCCCTCACAGACTTTGGTGAGCTTCGGGTGAGGCTCTGCCCTTGAGAGATTGGAATTTCCCTGCTCAGCAATACGAGGGTCACTCAGGGGCACCGAGGCAGAGGAGTGAAAGCATTTTCTTAGGGGAAAAAATCCACGAGAATTAAGTTTTTCTTTGCTTTACACAATCAATCAACGTGGCAGTAAATGCTGTGCTTGCCTTTTGGGTTGTGTTTTAAATCCCCCATCCGAACTGGAGCAACAAGCCCTGGTGACCTGCTCTCCATCCAGCCTGCATCCACGTTCAGGATGGTCCCGAGTGTGGAAGTTTTCGGGAATGCCACCAGCACAGAACAGCATCGTCACCTCGCGTGTCTTCACACAGGAAACCTCCCGAGCTCGAGCTCGGTCTGCAGCTGGAGCAGCAGCTCTGGAGCTGCCAGTTAGAGCTGGGACTAGCGGGAACAGGATTGCAGGAACACCACTCAGTTCACCCTGGTGATCAGACTAATTACCAGGCAGTGGAGCCTGCCTCCGCTGCGAGGTTTCCTCAGCCCCGGGGTTATTCCTGATGGCATTTGCCATTTTCCGTCTGAGGTGGCCTCAGGATCAGGGGGTGGGGATTTGTGTTTCCCAGGCACAGCGTGGTTCCTGCTGTGCTGCAGACACGGTGACCTCCAGCTACAGTGGGACAGAAATTATTGTCCTGTCTCCAGGGCAGAGCTTGGCCCTGCACAGAAGAGGGCCGAGCTCCCGAGGGCCACGGAGCAGCTTGTGAAGAGGTGGGGAGGCACAAGGGGATGTTTTTGTGGGTTGGCGTTGAACAACAACTTGTTCTGGGCTCTTCTTGGATGCCAGAAAGGGGAGATGCACCTACAGACAGCAGGGGAGCCCCAGTTAGAGGGGACAGCAAAGTAAAGCAGTTTTCTGTCAACTTTAGTTGCCTCTGCTCTTCTCAAGCCCAATTACTGGCGGGGAAGGGAATCCCCTCTTTTCTCCTGGGTGTTTCCCACCAGACCTACCAGAGGTGGTAAAGGGACTGGGGCACCTCTCCTGTGGAGATGGGCTGAGATAGCTGGGACTGTTCAGCCTGGAGAGGAGAAGGTTGTGGGGAAACCTCACAGCACACTCCAGGATCTGAAGGGACCAGGAATCCAAAGAGTGACTCTTCATCAGGAACTGGAGTGACAGGACAAGGGGAATGGGTCCAAACTGAAAGAGAGGGAATTTAGGTTAGAAATATGGAAGAGATTCTTTCCTCAGAGGGTGGGGAGGCCCTGGCACGGGGTGCCCAGAGAAGCTGTGGATGCCCCTGGATCCCTGGAAGTGTCCAAGGCCAGGTTGGACAGGGCTTGGATTCACCTGGGATAGTGGAAGGTGTCCCTGCACCACAGCAGGGGCTGGAATTAGATGTCTTTAAGGTTCCTTCCAGCCCAAACCATTCCATGATTCTGATTTTTTCTCTCATCTCCAGTGAGGCTGGCAAGAGCCAGCACAGCAGAGACATCAGCACAGGGCATCCTCACTTGAGCAAGAAAAACAGAGCAAGGAGGGTTTTCTGGATTATAGGGGGCACTTTGGTGTTCTCTCCACAGTAATTAAAACCAGATAAAGTGGAATGAAAAATTAAGTCTCTTTTTTTTCACCGTGGAAGTGAAATCCTCTGAGGGCAGTGGAGTTCTCTCTTGCTTCCCTTCTGGAGTTCAAAGCTAAATGTCTTTCTGCAAGAGATTCCCTGGACAAACACAAGCCCTGAGTCTCCTTACAGGGCTAACAGGGTGAAATGAAAAGGTCTCTTCAATACAGGAGTTCAGGTCTTCTTAATTTAATAGTCTTGTCCAGCCTTGACAATTACCATTTTATTGATTTAAGGCAAGTAGCAAAGAACATTTGGGCAGCTTCTGTATTTCCTGACAGTGTCTCCCAAATCAGGCAAAAGGTTAATTTTCATTCAGGAAAAAATGGCATCTTTAAAGTGAAGTAAAATTATTTTAAAAAGGAAAAGAAAATCAGGGACAGGATAAAAGCAGGGAAGGCTCCTTTTTAAATTTCTCTTTGCATTAAAGCTCACGTTGGACTCTTGTTGTTTTTCAGATCTTATTTGTAAAGATTTGGACAAGGTTTCATGGTGACCACAGAGCTCAGGGCCAAGGCTGTAGATTCTGGAAAACAAGGTAATGCACCAAAGTTCTGCCAAGAGGTACCTGACCTCTCCCAAAATCCCGAAAGCTCCACTAAGATGTTGGAGCTGCAATTCCTCCCAAGGTAAACATCACACGGGAGAAAGTGAAAGGATGACAAAAGTTGCCCTCAGGCTCCAAGGGGAGAGTTTGAAAAGGAGTTTTTCCTGCATTGTTGGATGATTTCCTTCACCACAGAGGAACAGAGTGACCTGCAAAGGTCAGCAGGGCAGCACTGATTAAAAGACACAGAGTTTAGGGTCTGTGTGAGGGAGACTCTGGTGGACACGAGCTGTGGTGTCCAGAAGGACACGTAAAGGTGTCTCTGCATCCCTCAGCAAAGCCCAGCGTGGATTCACTCTCCACCACTCCCTGGCAGGACCCAGGCTCTGCTCCCAGGGAACAGTGACAGGACAAGAGGAAACGGCCTCAAGCTGTGCCAGGGGAGCTTCAGGTGGGACGTCAGGAGGAATTTCCTCATGGAAAAGGGTTGGTCAGGCATTGGAAGGGGCTGCCCAGGGAGGTTTGGAGTCCCCATGCCTGGAGGTGTCCAAGGAATGCCTGGACGTGGCACTCAGTGCTCTGGGCTGGTGACAAGGTGATGATGGACCAAAGGTTGGATTCAATGATCTTGGAGGTCTTTTCCAACTTCAATTTTTCTGTCATTCTGCAATTTTGTGACTCAGCATGAAGAAACCAGCCTGGACTCAGAGCAGCCCAGTTTTCCATCCCAAAGCTCCCACCAGGAGCTCCAGTAACGGGCTCAGCTCCCTGGCATGGCCCTGCTGGGTCTGGCTCTGCGAGCAGCAAACTCAGGAGCCTCAGCACCTCTGGGAACTCGTGTCTGGAGGACGTGTGGCAGCCCTGTGTCCGTGTCCTTGCTCCTGGGGCCAGCAGGCACTGCCAGGCAGAGCTCCACA
Organism: Dicrurus megarhynchus; assembly: GCA_013399195.1. Classification (NCBI taxonomy): domain Eukaryota; kingdom Metazoa; phylum Chordata; class Aves; order Passeriformes; family Dicruridae; genus Dicrurus; species Dicrurus megarhynchus. Next base: position 333,885 of record VXAD01001921.1, on the reverse strand, counting down.
CTCCAGTGTAGGATTGGACTGTCCTCTGCACCTATGATTTCCAAAATTCCCAGGGGAATTCCCAGAGGGGTCCCGCCTCTGGAGCTTGGAGCTGTGAGCTCCAAGAAACCAAACTGTCTGTAGGGCATTTCTCCCTTCCACAGATCATCCCAGGGCTCTTCCAGCCCTTTCCAGCTGCCAACCCTTCCCACAAGCTGCGTCTCCCTGAACTTCCAAACCACCCTCCAGTGCTGGTTTCAGGACTGAGCCCGGTCCTCCCATCCCTACTTTACGTTCCCATACCATATTCCCATCCATCCTTTGGTCCCCAAGCAGCGGTGGGAGCCCAGATCCAGATGGTTCCCACCACACCCCCAAATTCCCAACGCCCTTGCCCACGGATTTGCCGCCGTCCTCCCTCCTACTTGGCCACGTTCAGCTTCGTCCTCATCGCGTGTCAGCGAATGAATAAACATTTTTCTGCATTGCATAATTCCTTCCTCGGTCATTTATGACTTCCCTGATCTCTGGGTCACCTGGAGGGTTTTATCAGCAGCCAATGTCTGTTGTCTTCAGGTCATTAATTCAGATGTTAAAGAGCATGGAAATGCTTTCTGCCCTACCCCAGTGGGAACGTGGTCACTACTTTAATTACTGCCTTTACAATTACACTTTGAATCCCATTAATTAGCTGCTTTGAGGGCTATTTAATGTCTTCCGCATGCCTCGCTCACCATTGTTACTCCAACTAAACCCAGGACTAACTTAAAGCACCGCTTTCTGTAACTTTTTGACAAGATCTTCTAGATCTGTTACAATTCTGTAAAACTTAGTAATCTTATTTTTTATCAGGTATCAAATTCACTTGAAAGCATTACTACTTTGTCCTACTTTTGTTACCCTCCTTTAATTTCCTTCCTCTATTTATTATTTTCCCTTAATTTATTGCGTCCTGTGTGAGATTCTGGATTTTTTAGCCTGGGATTAATGCCAGGACAAGGGACGTACACTTTCCTAGGATATCCCATTTACCTTTTGGAAAACACGGTTACGACTTTAGCCCGGCTCTCATCATTCAGAACCACCCAAACCAAGTGAGAAAAACATCATTTCTGTTCCAGAGACCTCCTCAGGCAGCTCTTTGAAAACTCTTGGGTGCAGTTAGACCCGTGTGAGTTGAGAATTAATGGTTGCTGCCCCCACTTCACCATCCAGGCTGGGATTCCATCATCTGGCTGTTCCCAGTGACAGGGCACAAATATTTAGGGAATTTTTCTGTCTTCATCATTATCAACACTTTTTTTCCCCCCCAGTTTTGGTCTGGCAATGGCTCAACACCATTGTGGAAAAAAATTCTTGTGTTTTTCAGTGTCATTTGGTGCCTCCCCATTGTCCTCAGTCCTCCTGGATGCCAATCTCTCCTCAAATCCTTTCCCTCTGTGGCCACAGGGCTTCCTCAGTTTACCTTGAATTTTTCAGCCACGATGAAGACGTGCAAGTGGCACCAGGAGTCCCCTGGGGCTGTGCTGGGCTCCGTGACAGAGGATGTCACTCAAAAACTCAGCCTTCCACCTCTGCACGCTGGATTTGGCTCTGGCTCACACTCGGTTCCACCCTTAGGTGTGCTACAAGTAAACAAAAAGACCAGAGGAAGAGTGGATATGTATTCAAGTAACGTTTGACCAAGCCAGAAATTTACTTCAAGGATCCTGAAAGTATTTAAAATAAAAAATCTTTTCTGCATGTGGACACTGTCCTTAGAGAACAACCGCTGAGAATAAGTAACTGCTTTGTTTTAGTCCATCTCTTTTTATTTTTAATAATGAAATAGTTCGAGTAAAATGTGAAAAGTCCAATTCTTCATTTGTATCAGAACTCCTTAAAACTCTCACGGTATTATTGCAAGGCAAAAAAAGCACTACAGGCTCCGGTTTCAAATCCTCTTTCATCTTTGTGGGTTTTTCTGAGCCCTTTAATGCTCAGGTAGAGCTGCCTCACCTCTTGCTCAACCCTCAGCCTGCTGCTCCCCTCTCTGGCTTGAATTAAAGCCTCCTCTTGCATCTTTCCTCACCCAAAGCTTTCGCTGATATAAGGGAAAGAAATGCTGAATAAAAGGAGAACAAAACAACGGCCAAAGTCCCACTGAGAGCTCTGGAGAGGTCACCTGCCTCTGCCAAAATATTCTCTGCATCCCTGGATGTAAAACTTCATCTGGGTGAGAAAACAAGCCCACACACTTGGGAAAAAAACCCAAAACCATAGGTATTGTTTAATGCCTTTAATTCCTTTTCTAATTAACTTGGATGTATATAATTTATTTTCGGTTTTTGTAAGTTTTTCTACATTTTGTTGCATTGTTGCTCTTGCTGTTACTGATACGCAATGCAGGGCTCTCAACCTCATTTTTTTTTTGCCATAGATTCTTACAACAATGACAGCTTCAGGACTAAAGCTGTGCTAAAACAAATGAGAAACAATTACTATTCAGAATATTCATAAAACCGTGCTTCAGCTAATTCTTCATTTGTTTGAGAGTCTCCTTTAGGGGAAAGAAGAGGTTTTTGGTGGCATCATGTGGTTATTTCACCTTAGTGACGGGAAAACTTTTAGTTCAGGTGAAAGGCAGGTAATGGGATTGGAAATGTACCTGCTCCCGTTCCTAATCCTAAACAATAAAAAAGGGGAAAAGAGGCACATGATACAAAAACCAGCAGAGAACATCAATCACAGCACCAATACAGCAGAAACACAGAACAATACAAAATGCAAAATGTTGGTCTTTGATAAATAAACAGCAGGGAAAATGTGGAAGGGGAGGGGAGGGCTCAGCTCATAAATGTTGGTCTTTGATAAATAAACAGCAGGGAAAATGTGGAAGGGGAGGGAAGGGCTCAGCTCACCTCTCTCTGGGTCTTTTCAAGCTACTTTTAAGGTACTTGGAGAAGCATAGCCCTGCACACAAGAGCAGCCAGAGCAGCTCCTGACCAAGGTCAGGGAATCATCAGGGATTCAAGGAGTGTGTGCCACCAGCACAACTGCTGAGAGCTGTGTGGGAGCCTCCATCTGCTTTCACTCCCTGGCACAGCGTGAGGATGCCTTGCAGGCTCAGGAGGAGAATGGGAAGGTGAGAAGATTCCCCCTGTGCTTATTTTCCTGGCTCTCCTGAAAGGAGATGGGTCACAGAATCGTTTAGGGTGGAAAAGACCTCTGAGGTCGTCGAGTCCAAGCTGTGACCCAGCAGCAGAGCACTGCTGTAGTGGGCAAAACTAAACCAAGCCCAGTGATTGTGAGAAAAAGGAGGTCTCAGGCAGGTGGGTGAAGATTCAGCACTCCAAGGGCACAAGTTCTGTCCACAAAGCTTTTGTCCTGTGAAAATAAATCCCAGGCTGGTGAGAAACCCGGTGTGCAGAACAAGCTCTTCCTCCTTTTCACCTTCCCACTGGAGATGCTCGAAGAGTGATGCAAAATGCCAGCCCTGCAGATGTCTGTTGCTTTTTTTAGCATCCAGAGAGGAAGGAGAATGGTGAGGCTGGAAACACAGAAATGAGGCAGTTGCTTGGAACAATGTGCAAACCCAGAGACCTCACACACATGTGGCTACCAGCCCAAAGAGCTGAAAAAAAACCCCAGGTAAAATACAGGTGCAGATAAAATACAGCCTCAGAAAATGGAGAGATGAAGTGCTGGGAGGTGTTTTCCATGGATATATCCCATACCCACTCCCTGCAAAGGGACAGCTGGCCATGAAAGGAGTGGAAAGGAAATAAAGGGTCAAAACCTTTGAAGTCTTTCACTGCCACCATCCAAACTTCGTCGTGGATTGGACTCTGAGAACCCATCAAGACAAGCAACTCTTAAATTTCACCAGTTATGTGTCTACAGCTCCCTGACAGGAGGGGGCAGCCAGGGCGGGGTCGGGCTCTGCTCCCAGGGAACAGGGACAGGAGGAGAGGGAACGGCCTCAGGCTGGGCCAGGGGAGGTTTAGATTGGATATTTGGGAAAATTTCTTCACCAAGAGGGCTGTCCAGCCCTGGAAATGGCTGTCGAGGGAAGTCACTGAGTCACAATCCCTGAAGGGATTTAAAAATGTGTGGATGTGGCACCTGGGGACATGTGTTAGAGGTGGCCTTGGCAGTGCTGGAGGAATGGATGGACTCCATGATCCTACAGGTCTTTTCTAACCCAAGGGATTCTATGATTCTATGACAAGAAACTCAAAAGACCTCCATTGCCTCATACCATGAGGATCGCTGGCAGGGCTGGAGCTCACTCCACTCCAGCTAAAGGGAGAGGGATGGATGGCAGGGAATTCCTCTGCCTCCACTGAGACTCTGAATCTTGGTTTAACAGCGCCATCCTCTCCGGATTTGAAACCCCCTGCATTTATGGATGTTCTGGGAAAGTGGCAAAAGACATCTATTCACAATAGGATTGCTGGAGACAGCTGAGGGACTGTTTCCTGGAATGATGGAAAAGGCTTCTTTGTGGATATCTGGCTGGACTGTTTCTACTTGAGTGATGACTTGATTGCTCCTGGGGTTTGCTGAAATCCTGGTTATATATTAAGCCACGCTGACCCTTGGATGAGCATGTTTTTGGTATTATTTGAATAGAAAGAAGCTGGTGAACATTTGGGCTCAATAAAGGCAGCAGTATGTGGCTGAAGGGAGTATTTTGGATTGGGAAAGGGCCTGGGTCAGAGATATCCAACCATTCCTCTTAATGGCTGAGTTTTGAAGCTACAGCCCAGGGTGTTCCTACAGTGCTGTGTGTTAGAGATGATTTTTCTGGGGTGAGGTGGAAAATGCATCCCAGTTTTCCCACAGGAGAAACCCCCAGGCAGGTGCTGTGCTTGTGTAGGCACTGCTGTGCTTTGGGAATGGGGATTTCTCTCATCCTGCAGCGTTTCCAGCAGGCTGCATGAAGTGGTGAAAGGAAAGCCTTGCTGTGTCTGAAATTGGGGAATTTTCCTGCTTGCAGGGAAGAGAGGAGGCTCAAGTGCTCGCTTGTAGATTTTCCTGTGCCACCTGCATCCCTTCCCTTATCTTCCCTCCTCCCCTCACCCCAGCTCTTGCCCCTCTCCTCTTCATGCACAAGAGCATCACATCCTCCCTCCCTGCTGCAGGAGCCTCGTGGAATCACAGAATTATTTAGGGTGGAAAAGCCCACTGAGATCATCCAGTCCAACCATTCCCCCAGCACTGCCAAGGCCACCACTGACCATGTCCCCAGTGCCACATCCATAGGGCTTTTAAATCCCCCCAGGGATGGGGACTCCAGCACTGCCCTGGGCAGCTGTGCCAGGGCTGGACAACCCTCTTGGTGAANAGCTCCAGACCCTTTCCCAGCTCCCTCAGCCTCTCCTGGAGCTCCAGACCCTTTCCCGGCTCCCTCAGCCTCTCCTGGAGCTCCAGACACTTTCCCAGCTCCGTTCCCTTCCCTGGACACACTTCAGCCCTTCAATGTCTTGTTGTGAGGCTCCCATGGTTCTTGCACCGTCCCATTCACCACCTCAATTCTCACTGAGCCTTTCACCTCCCAGCAAAGCCAAACCCAACCTCAGTAGGGTCAGTCCCCTCTGCCACCTGTGGTCACCACCCCAGCACTGCCCTAGAGCCAGTCCTGTCCCCCAAACCCCCAGCCCAGGCTCTGTCCAACTCTCATAATTCCACTCTTTTCTACTTAAAAAAATTAAAAATAAAAAACACTCAGACTCCTCTTTCTGTTTGCTTGAGGAAGCAAAGGCCTTTTTTTCAACCCTTTCATCCTACACCTCAGTTGTTGGCAGCTGATGCCTTGAAGGCAACATCCTGCTCCTCTCCTGCTGGTGTTTCCAGGAACATCCCTTTTGGCTCAACCCTACCAGTCCCTGTTTATGGCCTTCCATGGGCATCCCAAGCTCACCCTTTTTGCCTGGCATGACAAAACCACTCCTGTCCGTGTCAGCTTGGCCAGGCTTCACACTGCCCACCTATTTTCTGATCTTTTGCTGAAGATTTGGGCACCATCCCCTCACTCGACCATCTCTGTGCTCCCCACATCCCACACCTCCCTTCTTCCCTCCCCTCCAGCCCTGAGCAAACAGACAAACAACCGGTTTATGAAAGGGAAGAGGGAAAGCCAACAGCAGCTGCTTTAAATCTGCTGTAATGCTGGCGGCAATTGCACAAGGCAGAGGTTTTGCTGATGTCCCCACCCCGTTCCTGAGAAATATTTGATTTATTTTGGTGTCACTGTGCCCGCTGCCCATGCCCTCAGCACATTGGCAGCGCGGGAGCCAAGAGCAGCATCAAAGAGCATCTCTGGATTCGCTTCTGCCCCGACGCAAATCCAACGGGAAAAAGGGCGAGATTCAAACCAGCCTCCTGAGCCCGGCCCAGCCGAGTTCCTTGGCACGGCCTGGATGTGCAGAGCTCAGGAAACAGATGGGTCTCACCATCCCCAGTGGGATGTCAGCCCTGGGCCCTGAGAGAGCAGCAAGTTTCAAATTAAATGACCCTTGAGTGAGAGGGAACAGCCCCAGCTCTCATCTGCTGGCAAGAGACATCGCTCGGTGTAAGATTTTTTCTTTCTCCCTGCCTTCTGTCTGGTTCTGCCCACGACGGCTGGGACGGTGACGAGACAGGACGGACGGGACGAGAGGTCTCTGAAGTCAGGTCTTAGAGCATGAGTTTTATTGTAGAAGGGCAGGGGACCTGCTAGGAGGTCCAGACGCAGCTCAAGACAGGTCAGAAGGCAGAGAAGAAGAATACAGAATACAGAATACAGAGCAGAGTAGGAATACAATACAGGATAAAGGTACAGAACAGAATCACAGAGCAGAATAGAAGTACAGAACAGAATACCTTTTTTCCCGTTTACATCTCAATAAATCATCTTCTGTGCTGAATATTCTAACTTACATCAACCAATCTAGAACAAGCTACAAATCCTATAGCATTTACATACAGCCTGTAAGAATCATTGCATTACCATATGGCGTTATATTTTAAACCCTAAAAACTGCTTTTTGGACCCTCTGCCAAGTTGGCAGGGTCTGCTCTGACCCTTGGACCTTTCTGTGGGCAGAGGGCTATTGTTTCATCAAAGGGGATTAGTTTGAGTCGGCTATACCATTGTTTTCCAGTTGTTCAGTAACTGGGGTTTGGTATCTCAAAGCTTGTTTTCATCTCAATCTTGCCTAGAGTTTCTATACTCTCAGCATCTTTTGCTAGGCACTCATAATTATATGGTTTTCTTATTTCATTGACCCCAACAGCTCGGCCCACGGCAGGGCCCTGCCCCTCAGCTCTGCTTTGCATTACACGTCTGGAGTCGGAGAATCCTGGAATGGCAGAGGGGCCCGGGTGGGAAGGGACCTGAAAGATCATCCCATTCCACCCCCCTGCCGTGGGCAGGGACACCTTCCACTATCCCAGGTGGATCCAAGCCCCAATGTCCAACCTGGCCTGGGACACTGCCAGGGATCCAGGGGCAGCCACAGCTGCTCTGGGAATTCCAGCCCAGCCCCTCCCCACCCTCCCAGCCCCAGCAATTCCTTCCCAAGATCCCAGCCCAAGCTCCCCTTTCCCAGTGGGAAGCCATTCCCTGTGTCCTGTCCCTCCAGGCCTTGTCCCCAGTCCCTCTCCAGCTCTCCTGGAGCCCCTTTAGGCCCTGCAAGGGGCTCTGAGCTCTCCCTGGAGCCTTCCCTTCTCCAGGTGAACACCCCCAGCTCTCCCAGCCTGGCTCCAGAGCAGAGGGGCTCCAGCCCTTGGAGCAGCTCCGTGGCCTCCTCTGGATTTTCTCCAGCAGCTCCTTCTACTGTTGGGCATCCCAGAGCTGGATCTAGCACTGCAGGACACAGCGCTTTTTCGGAAGAAATATCCCCTGATTCCGAAGTTCTGCCTCGACCATCAAGTCAGGTCCCAACCTCCGACCTCCAGCTGAGATCCGCTGCCTGAAGATTAAAGGTTGGTTTGCTCTTGGCAGGTGGGACAAGGGTTGAGACGCTCTCCCAGATGTGGCACCTGGTCCTGGCCATGCCAAACCTCCGTGGGAGCGGGAAAGAGCCACATCACAGAGGGAGAGCAGTTCGATTTCCCTTTGCTGTCCAACTTTCTGGGTCGTCTTTGTGCCCAAGGATGTTTTTCCTGGTATGCAAAATCCATCAGCACGAAACAATTGTGGCAGTGTTTAAAGCCCACCCGCAATTTCTGCAGCATGAGCTGCAGGGCTGACGTTGTGCTCATCCTGGAACCGAGCACAACCTCCCCTTTGGTCTGCAGAGCATCTGAGGAGAGGTGGGATCCATATTCCTGCTGCATCCGTGCAGGGAAAATCCTGCAGCTGGAGAGGAAAGAACAGTTTTTCACATTTTCAGCTGGAAGTTGTGATTGCCCTGAGAGAAGCTGGGGCTGCCCCTGGATCCCTGGAAGTGTCCAAGGCCAGGCTGGATGGGGTTTGGAGCAACCTGGGATAGGGGAAGGTGTCCCTGCCCATGGCAGGGGGTGGGACTGGGTGATTTTAAGGTCCCTTCCCACCCAAACCATTCCGTGATGATTCCATGATTTTACCTGCAGGAATCACAGGAAGAACTCAACAAAGACCCAATAAATAAAAAACACTTTAATCTAAAGCAAAGAGACCCCTGAGGTTTCTTGTACCACAACCTCTTCCCCCCTAAAAAAACCTCTCCCAGCCTCTCAAATCTCTCCCTTTTTCCCTGCCTTGTGTTGTGAGGAGACTGGAAGGATGAGGTTTTTTCAGGAAAGGGTTGAAGGAGGAATGTTGAATGAGAAAATCTGCTAGACTCCAAATCTGCTGTTCCCATATGGATGTTTTCCCTGGCCCACATTCCCTTCTCTCTGGGAATTCAGTCCCGTTGCAGGCAGTAAACACCTCAAAAAAGGGTAATGAAGTGCTCAGGACTGGGATGTTTAAATCCCTGCTAAGATTTATTTCCCAGTAGCTTGTTCAGAGCTACTGAGGGTATTTGTAACCCTGACAGGAAATAAATCCACGTTCCCTGAGCCCCAATAAGTTTTCTTAACCACAACATAATTCATCCTATCTCCTGATAGGAATATTTGGTGTTTTTAGTCTGGGCTTCCTGAGCAACAGGATATTTGTTCCTCCAAATATTTAAAATCACTATAAAAATAAAATTAATTTTAAGGTGGATGTTTGAAATCTGTCTCCTTTTTTGATCTCATCAACTACTGGGTTTTTTTTTTTTTAATCATTATTTTAACTTCACAGCATCTTGCTTCATCATGTTTTGACTCAGTTTAGCCCAGAAGTCAAAATAAAATAGGATGATGAAGTCTGAATGCAGTTTCCCTCTCTCTCCTCCCTCTTTCAAAGGAAAAAGCTGGAAGAAAAGTGTTTATCTTCCTCTGTGGAGAAAGGTGGATTTTTCTTCCCGTGTTTCGAAAGGATTTTAGATCAGGACGTAGGGAAAGGCTTTTCCCTGCCTTGGGGGATGCACAGAGCAGAGAGAGGGAAGAGGTGACACGGAGAAGACACAAAATGATGGATGAGCAGGCTGGGAATCCCGTTCTCCACTGTTTTCATCATGTCTAGAAAAAAACCCAAACCCATCCAACTCGGTTCAAAGGCAACCAGAGCACCTCATCAATTTAAACTGTGTGATTACAATGCCTAATTAATCTGTGGAACTCATCACCAAGAGCGATTATGCAAGCTCAGAGGTTAGAAAGATTGCAAAAAATATTTTTTTTTAAATTTTGAAAAATAAAAAGAGAAAGAAAATGGCATTTATCTCTGTTTTGGAGAATCTACAGCTCTGCTAGATTGGTCTGAAAAGGGAGATCAATTCTCATGCTGCAGAGCACAAACAAGCTACCAACAGCCCATTAGGATGAAACTTCTCCTGTGGGAAAATTGCATAATTTATCAAGTGGAGCGTTTCTTCCATCTTTCTTTGAAGCAGCTGGGAATGATTAATGTCGAAAGCAGGGTCTGGAGTAGGGCTGGCCACTGGTTCTGGCACACTCTGGCCCTTCCCGTGTCACCGAGGAATTAAAGCTCGGAGAACTCCGGCAGGCCGGGACAAGAGTTAAATCATTCTATAAATTCAGGACTTCCCATCTGAGTGCAGAAATTTGCCTTTTCCAAAGACTCATCCCTGGAAAAAAGTAGACTGGAGGTAGCTTTAGGAAGTGTTTCAGAGCCAGAAGACAAAGCCACGTGTGTCCAGATTCCCGGAGTGAACGCTGAAGTTGCCTTGGCAACACAGGGATGTGGATGTGGTGATTGCAGCTCCAGAGGGCTTTAACCCACGGGATCAATCTGCCAGCAGGAGAGAGAGGCTGCTCTTGCCCGTAAATATGAGGCACTGCCATGGTCTTTGTGTTTTCCAGCCCTATAAATTGGGTGAAAAACCTGTGACATCCACCAGCAAAGGTGCGTGGTTATCAGTGGAAGCAGTCAGGAACCTTCCTGGAAAACCATTTGAGAGTCTCTTGTCTGGCACATCAATTGTAGGGCAATTTGGGACAGGGACTGTCCTTCCATCCCATAAATTAGCACAGGTCTGTCTGATCCTCCACTGGTGCTTTTGAGTTTCTACAATAATACAAAGAACAAAACCAGACTAAAGACATTGACAAGTCTTTTATTTTTTTTTCCCCCGTTTCCTGGAAAAAGTGTTTTGCTTCTCACTGGGAGGTTTTTAGCTGGGCAAAAGATTCCCTGAGGTACCACAGCCACAGAAAATCATCGTGCACCCTCAGGGGACCTGGCATGGGATGGGAAAAGCCATAAGCCCATGCTGCTGAATGGTGCAGAAAGCTCAGAAAAGAACAACTTCTAGTGCTATTTCCAAAATTTAATTATTTTTCACCCTGATTGTGTTGCAGGACAGCAGTAAACCTCCTTAAAGGACAGGTTGTCACCTGAGCCATCCAGCCAAGATGTGAGTCCGTGGCAACATGGGAAGGTGCTGGTTTAATTTAACTCCCGGATACAAAAGGTGCAGCACTGAGCAGACAGACACACATGAACTGGAACTCAGTGTCTTGGATATCGAGGAGGACACAATTATCATGGAATCCTGGAATGGTTTGGGGTTGGAAGGGACCTTGTTGCATTTTGTTCCAACCCCCTGCCAGGCCCAGGTTGCTCCAAGCCCCGTCCCACCTGGCCTTGGACACTTCCAGCGATGGGGCGGCCACAGCTTCTCTGGGCAACCTGTGCCAGGTCCTCACCCCCCTCACAGGGAACCTTATCCACAGGCTTTTGGGGTTGCTGATGAAATTTCTGGAGGATAACTCTTCCACTGGCAATAAATTTGATGTTTGAGCCGTCATGTCTGGTCCTGGAGCTCTAACCTGCTGATTGCTGCAGGGGATGGACCACTATGCTTATCTTCTTTTTTTCTCTGTTTATTTCACCATCCCCTCCTTTCCTCTTGGGGACAGGGCACTGTGCTCAATGGACCATGGGACAACAAAGTTTTGGCATCCTTCTATCCCTGGACTCTCTGTTTGGTGCTGGCCAAGAATTTCTGAGGTGTAGGAAATGCTTTTTTCACACCAGGTCAGGGTCTGTTTGCTTTTTGTCCTTGTTGTCCCTCGGGTCCTGTATGACTCCTTTCACTTCCTTTGTGAAACTCTGATGGGAATCCAAGTGTCACAAACCTGCTGAAACCCCTGTCCTCTTCTGTTCCCAGAGATGGCACAGCTCCTTGAGTGAGAAGGTGAAGCCACGTGAAATCCTGTGGTGCCTGCATGGAATTCTGGATTCCTCAACAACGAGAGAATCCCTCCGAGGGAGCCAGAGCCCCCGTGCTCAGGAATATCAACTGCAGCTGCCTGCACTAATAACATTAGCATGGGCACTTACTCCAGCTAAATAGGACACTTAATTCCCATTAATGCTGGACTAATTAGAGCACGGTGAACAACAAAAGAGAAAACACCATCTTTGTGGCTGTGCAAAACTATTCGTGATCTCCCACACAAAATATAGGCCACCCTTCCCTTCCTCGAGCTCAAAGGGGAGTCTCTGTTCCTTGACGAGAACAACCATCAGCAATTCTCAAGATTTCATCTTTCATCTCTCGTTCTGGGATACATTTATCTGCAAAGAAAAAATCTGTAGATATTCATGAGTGCAGGCAGAGACAACCACATTCGTCAAAAAAAGCCTGCACTGCTAAATGCAGTGTGTGCACTGAGAGTGACCTAAATATGATTCAATTACCCTGCCTAATTTCAAGCAAGAAAAAGCTACCCAGAATTACTTTAATTAGCAGAAAGCGATGCTGTCAGCCACTTTCTGGAAGCAAATTTAATGTTCTGTGTTACTCGTTGTACCCATGGCATCCTGTGGTAGGAAAACAAAATGTTTGTCTCCTCCTCAATGCTAATATCCCCATTATTTATTCCTATCCAGGTCTCCTTAGGAAATGCAGTTTGTGCTCCGTGGTGTTCTCCATCTGTTTGCCCCCCCAAGGTGTTTCAAAGCCACTTGGCAGTTCCAAGAAACTTGGGGAGAGCTGCCACTGACTGAATCCCACGTTCTCTTCCAGAAAAGTCTGGATCCTTCCGACTGCTCAGCACCGTGGTGGGTCAGACCTCAGCACCCCAAGCTGGAGGGCAGGAATCTTTCCCGGTGACTTGGAAGCATCACTGAGGTAACCTGGGGCGAGGTAAGGGGAGGAATTTGGGTCTCCAGATAAATATCCGTGCCTTGCACGTGTTCCAGTTGTGATGGGAGAATTCAGGGAAGAAAAATGCGACTGAGGATATTAAACACACAGAGAACTCTGGTTCGGGAAGGTCCTAAACAAATGGTTAGAGGCTGGGAGAGTATCACAAAAACATGGAGTGGTTTGGGCTGGAAAGGACCTTAAATATCTCAATCCATCTCAATTCCAGTGGAAAGGACACCTTCCACTATCCCAGGTGAATCCAAGCCCCATCCAACCTGGCCTTGGACACTTCCAGGGATCCAGGGGCAGCCACAGCTTCTCTGGGCACCCTGTGCCAGAGCCTCCCCACACTCACAGGGAACAATTCCTTCCCAATTTCCCATCTAACCCTGCCCTCATTCAACTTAAGGCCATTCCCCATTGTCCTGTCCCTCCATCCCTTGTCCAAAGTCCCCCCTCCAGTCTTCTTGTAAGCCCCCTTTAGGTACTGGAAGGTGTTGGAAGGTCTTCCTGGGGCCTTCTCTTCTCCAGGCTGAACAGCCCCCAAATCTCTCAGCCTGTATTTAGGAAAGCATCACAACAACATTCCTGTATTTTCCCTATTGTCCCGTGGCAGAGAATGGGCAAGGTGACATTTCAGTCCAGGACAAACGACTATTTTAATGTCCTTCTCTGCAAACAGCTTCTTTTTCACGTGTCAGTCCCACTGCACTGGGCTAGAGCTGGACCTCAGTGGGATGCCAACCATTTTAGCGAGATGGATTTCTGGGATCAAACCCAGCATCTCCTCCTCAGGGAAATCCCTCAAGGAGCTGGCAGGTGCTTCAGCAGCTCCCAGCCCATGACCTGCAGCCACAATGGCCATGTAGCTCTTGATAACTGTGGGCAGACAGGGGGAACCTCAATAACCACCCATGAGGTGCCATTCCGAGTTCCGGGGTGCGACGGCTCAGTCAGGAGCCTTTCCTTGACTGAGTTTTGAGAGGAGAAGGGATGACATGTTCTGGATAAGAGAAATTCCCGAAGTGCGTTTGGGGGAAAAGAGATGTCACACAGATCAACAGCAAACTGGAAGAGGCTGGAAAAACAAGCCAGCTTCAAAGGGAAACGGAGCCTTCAGCACTGCAAAGATTCGGAGCATCCTTCCTGTCCCGGCTCTGCTTCCCGAAGCACAACACGGTGAGAAAGGAGGGGGAAAGGGACTTGGAGCGTGTGAGGCAGCGGAGAGGCTGAGGAAACAGCAGAAGCGATGGAGCCAGAGCCTCCCTCTGCGTCACGGGAGCTGCGTTCGAGCCGGGAGAACGAGAGAAAACCCCGAGCACAGCCCGGACAGCGCCGCGGGAGCGGCGGGGGAAGGAGGAGAACCGAGCCTCGTTAATCATTCCCGACGGGGAGGGACGGGCTGAGGGCAGGCACCCCGCCAGGGCACCGCCGGCTGTCCCAACCTGATCCTCTTCTCCCCGCTCTTGGCTCCCTGGCAGCTCCCTCCTGCCTCGGGATCAGCCACAGCCGTGCCCCAGTGAATAGCGGCAGATTGGGATCCTCGGGAAAATCCAAGCCGGAGGCTTTCCAGGTCAGGAATGGAGCTAACATGTCCCACGGGCTTTCTGAAGATGCTCACTGGCAACCAAAGCTGTCCCAGAGCTGGCTGGGTGCATAATCCATGAAGTGCTGGGGCTCCCTGGGCGCGGTGAGGAGATGGGAGCGAGGCCACAGGGTCACCGAGTTGATGTGAAGGCTGGAGCCCCTCTGCTCTGGAGCCAGCCTGGGAGAGCTGGGAATGTCCAGCCTGGAGGAGAGAAGGCTCCAGGGAGATCTCAGAGCCCCTTCCAGTGGCTAAAGGGGATCCAAGAGAGCTGGAGAGGGACTTGGTACAAGGGATGGAGGGACAGGACACAGGGAATGGCTTCTCACTGCCAGAGGGCAGGGATGGATGGGAAATTGGGAAAGAATTCCTCCCTGTGAGGGTGGTGAGGCCCTGGCACAGGGTGCCCAGAGCAGCTGTGGCTGCCCCTGGATCCCTGGAAGTGTCCAAGGCCAGGCTGGACAGGGCACCTGGGATAGTGGAAAATGTCCCTGCACCATGGCAGGGGTTGGAACTGGATGATCTTTAAGGTCCTTTCCAACCCAAACCATTCTGTGATTAATTCTGTAATTCTATTATTCATTAAGCTGCACAGGGGGAGAAGAGAGAGCTCCATGTCTCAGCCCAGCCATAAATAAATGAAATACCAAGTTTGCAAGCTCTGACTGGGAGGGTGAGGGACTCCCATCTCTGTGACACACCAAACTTCTGTTTTCTGTGATACTTTAGGGACTGAAGTGCAATTAAATAGGAAATAATCAACTTATGTGGCCAAGGACACTGCTGCAATGCGGGGTGACTTCAAACACTTCATATCCCCATCACCTGTTGAGCCCCAGAGCGGGCTCGGTTCCTCTCCCTTTCCCCAAATTTAGCTGTTGGCTCAGGAAATGGGAGAGGATCTGTGAAACACAAGCAGGACCACAGCACAACAGAGCCTTCCCAAATCTGATAAGGGCTCCTCGCAGCAAAATAAGATTAATAAGTAAAAAAATCCCACTTGCAAATCAAAGCATTTCCCTCACCAAGACCAACAAATGTTTTTCCTCTCACACCTGGACCCTCAAAGATCCCCTTCACAGGAGCATCCAGCAGAGCTGGAGAACCAGCAGTGTCTGGAATATTTCACCCTTTTGGAAACCCAGTTTCGTGCCATAACTCAGTGGCACAACGGCTCTCCCGGGAGGGTTTTGGGGAATGACCTAGAACTGCAGAATTTTTAAGCTGGAAAAGAGCTCCAAGATCACCAAGTCCCCCCAGCCAGACCCAGTTTGCCACCAGTTCCCCTCACCCTTTGCTTTGTCTGGGATGCCTCCTGCTCACTCTGGAATTAGGAAACCTTCCAGATGGAGATGTAAGGAATGTAAATTGATGTCTCCTCTCCGGCATGAATTATCTGACTCCTGCGGCCGTCTCTGCGAGATTACTTGAGCCGAACTTGATTGTTGCATTAATTAATTTCCAATCAAGCAAATTTGCGTAAATCTTCCCTTTAGAAATCTGCCTTAAATCAAGGGTTTAGGCACCACATTCCAGCTTGGATTCATTAAAAATAGATTGCTATTGAAAGCTGCCAGCACTGTAAATACAGGCACCACGCCACCCTGCAGGACGGCTTGGATACACGCTTTCCACATAATGAAAACCTGCCCTAAAAACCATCCCCACAGCAAATGTCCCCTGGAACTGGGGGTGCTGGGCTCTTATCAGCAGCCCTGACAGCCTTATCTTGTTGACAGATCTGGCCTTGCGGGGATGGCTTTGAAGCAATCAGGGCAAGGGATACAACGGCTCCAGGAGAACGAGAGAAGGTCTTGGCAACTTGAGAAATCTTCTTGGAGATGTTTTGTGTGCAGCCCACAAGTCAGAGAGCAGTTTCTGCTGCTCTCAGAGAGGAGGAATCATGGGATGGTTTGGGTTGGAAGGGATATTGAAAGTCATGGAATCCAACCCCCCCTGCCATGGGCAGGGACACCTCCCACTATCCCAGGTTGGTCCAACCTGGCCTTGGACACGTCCAGGGATGGGGCAGCCACAGCTCCTCTGGGCAGCAACTCCTTGTACTGTCACAGCAGGCCCTGCTGAGAAGTCTGTCCTCATCTTTTTTATAAACCACCTTTAAGGAAGGGAGGAAGGGAAGGAAGCCCCTGTCTGCAGGACGTGAACATCCTGAAGGCCAATCAAACACATCATCAGTGATGACAGAGACTGAGAGAGGAGACACAAGGAAGGGTGAAACTACAGCTGTCCATCTCAAAATCTGTGTGAAATCCCTCTCCTCTGCAAATCTGGGATTTGCCAAGGGTGTGGAGTCATGGCTGCCCAGTGCTGGGAGGAAAGGGGTGAAAAGAGCACCCCTGGGGCCTGTGCTGAGCTTGCAGCAGCCTCCACCTCAGCAGGATGCAGGTGGGAGGTGCCCTTGAGAAGGGATCATAGAATCATGGAACAGCTTAGGTTGGAAAAGATCTTTAAGGTCATTGAGTCCAATGAATGAGTGGAAATTTTTTCTTTGCTCCCTATTCCTTGCCCTTCCTGTCCCAAATGCTCTGCTCTGCCTCAATGCCCTGCTTGGAGCATCTCCCCCAGGGGGAAGGGTACCACAGACCAGCTCTGGTGGGCACTCAGGTCACAGAAAACCATCCTAGAACGTGGAGAATCCATCCCAGCCATCTCTGGAGACAGAGGCTTGACTCACTGAAAGACCAACCCCATGATGTGCCAAGCAAGGCCAGTTTTAAGAGGGCTGAATCTTCATAGGACCAAGCTGTGATTGAGAAAAATTCAGCAAAATGCCCTGAAAAATAAAAGTTCTTTCCCTTATTGCTGTCCAAGCCATCACCCGAGTTTTAGAGACAAAGTCCAAGTGCTCCAGCCACCACCAAGGTTTGCCTTGGCCACCTCTGGTTTGTCTCCAAGCAGCTCTGAAGCCCTGAAGAAAGGCTGATGTCTCCGATTGGTGGTGGTGCTCTGTTAAAAGGAGATATTTGTGTGGGAAAAGAGCAGGATGATGTGGAGCTGGGCAGAGGGATATCGAGTAATCCCGATTTCCAGCTTCCCCCACCGCCAAAACCACAGGGAGGAATGAAAACTTGACAGCACAAGCCTGCCCAGTGGTTGAAACACACCATGCATTCTGGGCCTGTGAATGAATGAGAAACCTCCTGGAGGAACTGGTGTCTCAACATGCTGTCCTGAGACCTACCACTGGTGTTTTGTCAGGGCAAGGGATCTGTCATCTTTCCTCAGCACTGGGATCCAGGAGAGGATACAGCTTGTTTCTGGGGGAGAGATTTTCTCTTTTTTTTCTGATTTTTTTTTTTTTTTTTTTTTTTTTTTTTGAGGTATTTGTGCACAACTTTTCTATTACTTTTTAAACAAAACACTCAGTTGCTTCTGTTTTGTTGGTTTGGGTTTTTTTAAGGAAGGAAAAATGAAATCAAATACACTTGCTCACCCCTTGCTCACCACAGCCTTCCACACTTCTCAGACCCTCAGGAGACAAAAATCCAGCACCTGCTCATCCTTTCTCCTGTTGCGAGCTGCTGGTGTCAGCAACAGGGCAAGACACTGGATATATTCCAAATGCACTGGGCTTTGGGATGAGTACCTCTTCAGTGCCCCAAATTAAAAATGCTGAGGTCTAATTCAGTGTTTGTATTCCCCTTTCCTCAGTGAATATGTAAAATGCAGAATCCACCACTTCAGGCAGCCCTTTGGCTGATCAATGTCTTGGATAAAGACCAAATACCAAGATCAGTATCTTGGATAAAGACTAAGGACATTCCTTTCAGGGCATTTAGGGTCCCCGACTTACTCCAGGATAGAGCTTAAGGTTCTGACTGATGCTGGAGTCACCCACAGCATAGAGGGTGACAGGGTCAGGCTTCAGTCCAGCTGCCCTGTGACTCCATGACAAAAAAACTGCTGCTCTGAGAAGTTTGGCAGAACCTCTGAGGGGCTGCTGCAAGGTCACCCCCGCCTGTTCCAACCCCCTGTACTCGGTGGGAGGCAGCAAACCCAGTGAGGAACAGCATCTCTGGATTTGGGATGAATTCCTCACCCAAAACAGCCAACACAGAGAGGTGTCCCCTGACCGAGGAGAAACAGGACAGCAGTGGCAGAGTCCAGCCCTGCTGAGTCTTTGTTCAGCAAAATCTGCTGAGCTCTTCCTCTTCTCCATTGCAATTTAATCATGGAGCATCTCCCCTGGGAAGAAGCCTGGGCAAGCATGGGCTGACGGCTCACCAGGCAAGGATCAAGCTATGGGGGTGTGAAGTTGTGTTCTGCCCTGCCACAGAGAGGATAATTTATGCTCTCCAGTCACCACAGCTGCTGAGAGAGGGCAATGGAGGAGAAATCGGGGAGAAAGCATCAGGGAAGGGAAGAGGGTCCTGGATTGGTTTGTTTTCCCAAAGCTCCCCACCACATTCAGCACTTCCCCTGAAGCTGCGCTGCTCCTAAGAGCTATTTAAAACCCTGTGCTGGAGAACTGGGACTTCTCCTCTGCCATGTGCTGCTCTGAAGCCACTGTCACTACTCAATAAATAACAGGGATGTACACTGAAGGCGTTCCTGCCATTCAGCACCACCAAACCCACATCCCCACCAAGTGCATTGATAGCACATCTACCATCCAACTGCTGTTTCGAGATTCTTTAAAAAACTCAGACTATAAGGTTTCTTATTTTTCTGGCCTCTGCCTGCCTGGCTGTGTTAAGAGACCACTGCAAAATTACTTTCATCAGCTACTGTTCAGTTGGTCTCAGCATCTCTTTTCCAGACTCTAAAGCAAAATTACAGTCATTCAGTATTAAACTATTTGCAGAGTGGCATTAAGCAGGGGTGCTGCTGTATTATTTACCATGGCAACTCAGGTTGCTAATTTCTCTTTTTCCTGAATGTGGAAGAGCCAAGACACTCGGAAATGCTCTGCCCCTGATGTGACAAAATGCATTTGTGTAGCACAAATGCATTTCCCTCACCAGAGAAGCCTCCCTGTCGCACCAGGACAGGCAGAGCCGGGGAGGGGAAAGGTGTTTTTCTGCTGATTGGATGACATGGGATTGCCTGGAGGAAGCAGGCCATAGCATCCATTATCCTCCCTCTAGGAGAGGCAGGAGCTGGATTATCTTCTGCAGAGCAGCAGCATGGGTCACTTCTCCAGGGAATCTCTCCCTGGCTTTTGCTTCAAAATGGGTCATTTTGAGTATTTCACAGTGGGGGTTTCTATCCTCATGATTTTTCCATGAATGCTCCTCAGCTCAGGTACGTCCTGAAACAACTCCGGTGCCTAAACATGCTTCCATTTGATTTAGCTGTGACACCTTTCAGCTGCATCCAGGGATTTGCTGCTTTCCACAGCTGCTGTCACCACTTGTGGTGCACAGCAGGACACACAGAAATGCTGACAGCCTTGCAGAAGGAGCCTGCAACGTCCCCGTTCTGCTGAGGTGACATGAGGTGAACCAATTTATTCAAGTTTGGAAGAGCCTCTGAGTCCCAGCCTGGTGGGTAAACTGGTCTTGTAGTGCCTAAATGTAATTTACCAGTGTTTTGGACCCAAAAAACTTCCCATTTCTTCTTCATCCTAAGCAGTCTTGGTACCTCCAGCATCTTCCCATGATCACTTTTTCCCTGCTCATTCTGGCTGTGTCTGTGGTACAGACGTGTCCCAAGTGTCCTTTGGAGCACATCCTAAGTCTTTCCCCTAATAAACCCCTCTGGAGGATGTACAACAGTGCACTGCATCTCATCCCATTCCTGCACACCCAGATCTCCCTTAGGAACTCACCTGGACAAGGCCCTGGCTCGTGACATGGAGTCAAAGCATGGCCAAGGTGGACTGAGGAGCCTGGGGAATTTCATGGATTGCTGCTGCCCCAGAGTCAGTTCAGTTTCTCCTCCCAAGGAAGGAGGCCAGGATGGGCTGTTCTGGGGAAAGAAACACATTTTGCAGCAATGATGGCATGATAACATCTGATTATTAGCAGAGACCTCGTTCACTCTGAATTTCTGCTGTGGTTTGTGTGGTGTTCCTCCTGCCATGGCCATCAGCATCTGAGGATTCGGCTGACAGGCTATTCTTAGCCTACTTCAACATTTCCCTTGGATTTCCAAGGCGTAGGGAGATGTGTCCACAGCCCAGCAGTTCAAACTGTGCATAGCCCTGTGCCCATTTCTCACCCCTCCCTTGCTGGTCCAGCCCAGCACCTCATGGTCTGACCACCACAATCGTCTTGCAGCCTCCTGACCAGAAACAAGACAGGCAGGAGTTGTCAAATCACATCAGCTTCATCAAATCCTGGGATTTTCCCTTTCAGTCAGGGACAATCACAGATCCCTGACTGAAAGGTGGTCCAACTCCTGCAATCTGTCACTTTGACACCTCAACAGCCTCTCTCAAACCCTTCTCCTCTCACCCCCTCCAGATCTTGACTCAGCTCCCTCACTCATTCCACGTTATTTAATAATTAAACTTCCTTCTACTCTGCCTTTCACCAATCCTCAAGAGCTCCTCCCCTCTCCCTCTCCTGCCATCTCCACCACATTTGTCCCTCTTAGTCACCCCTGACACATCAATGACATCTCCCACCACACTCCTGAACCCTTGGCCACTTTGCCAACCTCAAGCACCACAATCATCTGCCCAATGGGCCCTGACTCGCACCCCATATCCAATTCAGGAAGAATTTCTTCATGGAAAGCGTTGTCAGGTGTTGGAATGGGAGGTGGTGGAGCCCCATCCCTGGAGGTGTCCTAGGAACACTGGCACTCAGTGCTGTGGGCTGGGTGACAAGGTGGAGATTTGGCACAGGTTGAATTCGGTGATCTTGGAGGGATTTTCCAACCCTAATGATTCTGGGATTCTGGGATTCTATGATCTCTCTGCGACTGCCATCAATCCCCCCATGTGGCCTTAATCCTGCCAATCCAACCTCCTTCCTCCCACTCTTCCACCTTCCTCAGCAGACCACCGCACTTCCAAAAACCTCTTTATCACGAGTAACACCCCATTCCCACCCTTCCCCACCCACCTTCGCTCCACTCCTCCTCTCCTGCCTCATCCCCACTGTGCACCCACCTCGTCCGTGCCATTCCCAGTCCCAGCTGGAGCCTTCCTGCTGACAAGCCACACAAAGCCCTTTTACGTCACTCCCTGTGGTGGTGGCCAGGAGGGACTTGCTTGGGAGACAGGCAACAAAATCCTCCTTTTTGGGCTCTCCGTCCCCGTGGCCCCGAGAGCACGGCCAAGGGAGTGCTGTGAATGGAGCTGCCCTCGCCGGCTTCCAGCGGCACCCCCAGCCCCAGCCCACAATGTGTAATGCAGGATGAATGCCCCGGGCCCTGCAGAATGAAAGGCTCCTTGCCAGCCCGCACACAGCCCGGCCCTGCACAATAAAGACATAATTACGGCTTCAGCGGCTTGGCTTCGCTTTGACGTTTGCGCCAGTGGTGAAATGTTGTTCCCTGCTGACCTCGGGGAAGCAGATGATCTCATGAGCTCAGACTGCCCGGGCCACGCTTACCAGGGAGCTGATGGCAATGGGAGAGCTCGTAGTTCCAATCCTCTTCCATTGACTGGAGGAAGGCAGCCCCTGATGTGATGTGAGGGTGGTGAGGCCCTGGCACAGGGTGCCCAGAGAAGCTGTGGCTGCCCCTGCATCCCTGGAAGTGTCCAAGGCCAGGTTGGATGGGGCTGGGAGCAACCTGGGATAGTGGAATGTGTCCCTGCCCATGGCAGAGGGTTGGAAGTAGACGGTCTTTAAGTTCCCTTTAAACCCAAACCAGTCCGTGATTCTTTGCCTTGACCCCTGGAGCATCCCTCTTATTCCTGGGTTTAAGTGCTAAGGTGCAGGCTTCTGCTGTGATTTTAATTTTCCCCTAAGCTGGGAAGTCATGGAAGTCAACTTCCCCTTTGCACAGGGATAAAACCAGGGGATGGCTGCAGCTCCCCAGCAGTGCTATTGCAAGGTATCACCTCGACGTCATGTGCATTCCCATAACATCCCATAAGTCCCCTGAGCACCACAGCACCGTGTTCCGTCAGAGGATGTCTCCACCAAGGAACAGGTCCCTGCTCAGCACCCGGTTCTTGTCTCCAGCTGCCCACCCACCCCTCAGATCTGCAGCCTCTTCACCACCTCACAGCTATGGTGCTGAACAGCCACCGTCTAAACCTCACCCAGAATTCATTCCTCCCCAGTGCACGCCACAAGTGTTGGTGCAGACAGTCTGTTATCTTCCATAATTCTCCTCCTTCCCTGTTATTCACACCAAACACGCCCTCTCAGTTCAAGCAGGCTCTGTAAAAACAACACATTAGGCAGGGCCAAGTGTTGAGTAGCAAATTAAACAGGGCCAAGGCCTCCCCTCTGGCCCTGGAGACATGTGGAGCAGCGTGGCCTGTGACCACAGTCTGCCCCTTACTGCAAAATATAGGACATTTTTTTCCATATTCCCTACAGGTGACAGCCCCTGACTCTTGCTGTCCCCTGCAAGGTTTCCAGACTTTGTTAGGGAGAGCAGAATGTGGCACAGACCAGGGCAAAACGTACTGAGGAGATGAAACCATTTGGATGATCATCTGACAGTTTTTTAACCCATTTTCCATCCATTTAACCCATTCCATAATGCCATATTTTTTTATGGCATTATGTCTATTTAGTGGAATCTGGATTTCTGTTGGCCAGCAAAGACTCTTGGTTTGGGGTTTTTTTTGGTGGGGATTAGGGGTTTTTTTTGTAGACTAGGTGTCCTCTAATATCATCCTATTACTTCCTCTCTGTCCCTCCTCTTTCAATTTCAGTTCATCTTCCTCGACCATGGAGAGGAGGAAGAAAACAGAGGAAGCCAAAGATGATGACTCTGGATGAAATTCCTCCAGGGCCTTGCCAACCACCTGGCTTGGCCAGGTCAGCCACCATTATCGCTTACTTGATGGTCGTTATTTATGATGAATTCCAACTTCCTGCACATCATTCAGTGAGTCTCAATCTTTTTTTTTCCTTGTTTGATCCCAAAGTATTGCATGGAGATCGGGCTTTGAGTCCAGCTTCCTCTGCTGTGGAAGGATCCTGAAAAGCAGGATGGTGAATGTGCTGCATGACAAGAGTCAGAGTTTACTAATCCAGACCAGGCAACCCCAGTCTGTTTCTAGGCTCTACATTCATTTCCAGCTCTGCCCTGAAAGGCATGTTTGTTGTAAAGCTTTTTTTTTTTTTTCTTTATATGACATTCAGGGATTTTAAGAGACTACAATTAAACCCAGCTTTTACCAAAAACAAACTATTTCCAACAGCACGTTCAGATACTCCAGCAAACATTCCCCAGCTCCAGTCCTCCTCTCTGGCTGCTTAAATTGACTCTGAAAACAATGCATTTGTCATGGTAAACCATTCACAAGCTCTTCCCTTTCCATGGATTTCGGTACCCAAAGAACCCCCCCACAGAAACATCATCAAACCCCCAAACACAAAGTGGGCTGAACACAAAATTTTAAGCCCATCAGCCCAATGAGCACATTTCCTAACGAGAAAACACTTTTTCTTTTCCACAAGCCTCACATCTAACCTCCCCAGGTTGGTGAGGAGGAAACCATGGTAACTGGACAGTTTAATTGGATGTGTGTTGGCTGAAGAGAATGGGAAAGATTGCAAAATTGGTGCTTGGGAGTCTACATAAACATGGCATGGTTTGGAGAGCCCACGGATTCTGCTGAAGGGGAATGTGATGCAGCACATCTGGCACGGGGGTGTCTCCCTTATGTAACACGGAGCCAGAGGGGGTCAGGAGCTCTGTAGGCAACGCAAGTCAGCCACTGCTCACTGCTCCACCAGCGACCTGGACCTGGGACCTGAGTGGGAAACAAAATTTAGTGGCTTTTCTCGGGTATTCTGAGCCCTGCTCGCTTCCCAGCAAGGAGGAGCAGAGCACTAGGCAGCCCCAGCACCCCAAACACAGCTCCATGGGATCCCAGTGTGGCCAACAGGCAGCAATCCTTCCGTGATGTGTTTTGTTTGGCTCAAACGTGGAAAAAATGCAGAATAAATCTGTTAAAAAGTGCTGTCTGCTCTGAAAAGGGGAGATTTTTAACCTTTCCTGTGAAGTAGCACTGGCATTCTTGAAAGCAGCTCCTGAGATGGTCTAGGATGGGAGTGGAAATCCCTTTGAGCAAATTTGGGGAATGAGGTTTCCCCTGAGAACTGAGGAGGTTACTGGAAAGATGGGGCTGATCTTTCTCTTCTTTAGATTTAAGGGCTTAAGGTGGTGCCAGAGTGGCCAACATGTCCGGTTCTCCTGATTTTTTTTTTGTCTATTTGACCACCAGACAGCCTGGGATAGTGGAAGGTGTTCCTGCCCATGGCAAGAGGTTGGAATGAGATGGTCTTTAAGGACTCTTCCAACCAAAACCATCCTGTGATTCTGTGACCTCAAATTTCCCACCTCTGCAGGATGAACTGAGAAGCTTTGGGCTGACTTCGTGCTCTTCCCTTCCTTCTTCTAAATGTCTTCTTTTCCTTCTCTTTCCTTCTGCTCAAAATACAGTTTCAGCCACTCTTTCTCAAACCTTCTCACTGAATTATGTCTTATTGCCCACTGAAATTCAGCATTTACCCATCACTCGACTGCTTCCGCTACAATTTTTTGGCTTTTTGGGTGCTGTGTCCCTTCTTCCCATGGCTGACAACAAACCCACAAAGAGGAACGAGAGTGCTTGCACAGGACAAGAGGAGATGGCCTCAAGCTGTGCCAGGGGAGGCTCAGGTTGGGTATCAGGAGGAATCTCCTCATGGAAAGGGTGGTCAGGCATTGGAGCTGCCCAGGGAGGTGCTGGAGTCCCCACGCCTGGAGGTGTCCAAGGAACAACTGGATGTGGCACTCCGTGCTCTGGGCTGGGTGACAAAGTTGACACGGTCAAGTTGATCAGCCAAAGGTTGGACTTGATGACCTTGGAGGTCTTTTCCAACCTCAATCACTCGATGATTCTGTGGAATTGTTTCGGCTGGAAATGACCTCCAAGCTCATCAAGCCCAGCTGTCAAGCCAGCCCTAAAAAAAAGGTGGGAAGAAAAGGGATCTGGCCACGCCAAGAAGATGAACCACAGCACACCCCTGACCTTGACACGAGAATCAAGCCCACCCTTGCTCCAGGATATCCCAGAGGTGCTCGGCCACCCTTTATCCCTCCCGTGCCTCTCCCGTGGCGCTCATGGAGCCGGCGGGAAGGAGCCGGCGCGCTCGGAGCCAAGCCCTGCGTGTTTGGGGAGTGAGCAAACCCCGCTAAGTGGAATCTGGCTGTGCTGTTTGTGTTGCTAAAGAGCAGCACATGGGGCACGGATCCGCTCGGCTCCGCCGGTGGGTGAGGAAAGGCTGGAACCCAGCTGCATTTCGAAACACGAGACGTAAACAATGATTTGCCAACGAGAGTAAAAGTAAGAGGCTCTCGGCAGAGGCTGTAAACAGCCTTGCACGTTGTATCAGGGACCAGAGGGCCATTAGCCCTGTTATTGATACCCCAATAATCGGAACCGGGGGGGAATCACTGCCAAATTGCTCTGCTCCACGGCTGTCCTTGCACGTCCTCGTCTGATAAAGGCCTCTCTTCCCTTCCGTGCCATCGGCAGAAATTGCCGTTTTCTGCTCTCTCTGGTGCCTGGGTTGGCTTCCCCAGAGCAGTTAAAAACTCACTGCAAGCTTTTTATTAGATATGGAGTGAATCTGAACGAAGTGGAGGCACCTGACATCCGTCAGGGAGGATCTGTCCCGTGTCGGAACGGGATGAGCCCTTCCACAGTGCAGCAGCTTTGGAGACAAATGCAAAAGCCTTGCAAGCACTTCCAGGTGCCTCCTGACTGAAATCCCAGCACTGCAGCTTTATCTGTCCTTGCCCTTGGCGGTGCAGGACACTTGGGCTTCCCAACACTCGGCAGCCTGTCCGTGAGGGTGACAAGGAAGAGGGGATTCCACAACCAGGATTCACCTCCACGTGCCACAGCTGAGGATGACCCTGGACTACAGGGAGTTGCTGACCAGCTCTGAATCGTTATAACCCCCCTTTTGTTGGCTTATTCTCCATGTTTAAACCCCAGATCTTCCCACCCAAGCATGGAAACATCCTCCCTGCCCCTCACCTCTCCCTCCGTGCCGGTCTTTCCGCTTAATTTCCTGATTTCCTCTTGGCCCTGTGCTTCAGGAGGTGCTGACAGCCATGGAATGGGAGCAAAGAGGCAAAGGCTGCTGACAGGGAGATGTTCAGCTGATGGGAGGACACCAGCATGGTGCACCTCAAGGGATGCTGCTGTCCATATCCCGCTCCTTCTGCAGGTTCTCCATCAGAGCTGGTGCATTTCCAAACCTGGCAGAGAGCACAGGGAAGTGGAGGGATGCAGATGCAGGCAAAAGAGCAAAGACCAAATTTTAATTAAAGCCAAAGGGTACAGAAAGGCACAGATCAGCAAATCCCAGAGCTCTGAGCAGTGGGGAAAGCTCGCACAGATTTACTCAGGACCACGTGCAGCCCTTTTACAGAATAGTTTGCTTTTAATCCTTCACAGCGGGGCTTCAATTAAAGAAGAAAGAAAAGTAAACAACAAACCACGAATGGCTGAGGATTATTATCTAAGAAGAGGGAGACCTGCACAAATGTTTCTCTTCACCACGAGATGAGATGTTTGCTTTTCTCTGCCTTAGAGGGCAAACCGGATTAAAGAGAAGCCACCTATTTCCCGTGAGAATAAGGCACACACTCACCCTGTGCTGAAATCCCAAGGGTTTGGTTCTCTCAGCCCCCTTGGGGCTTCTTTAAAGTCCTGTTTAGCAGCACAACGTGAATGTTGCATTGACAGTAAGAGTAAAGACCCTGCATTTCCTTGGAATTTGTAACTCCCAGTTGATACAACACAACTCACAGCTCTGGAGAGATCTGGGCTGCATCTGCCAAAAAAACGGCCTTGAAGGCCATTTCTGTGATGAATCAGGAGGAACCTTGTTTTTAAAAAATGGTGGTCTACCCAAAAATGGTGTTTTCAGACCTCCACCTCTTGAAGTGAGGTTGAGCTACCTGAGGTCACCAACCTGACCCCCCCTCCCTACCTGAGCTGCCTCACGTCGCACACAGAGAGCCCTGGCAGCTTTTGTGGTCACAGCATCAAACAGGGAACCAGGACTCCACAGGCCAGTCCCCAAATCCTTCCAGTCACTGCTTCCCACCGTCCAAACATGGCTTACCTGATGTTTTTCTGGATTGATGGTGTGGAAAGAGACACATTTAGGCCATGAGTTTGTGTTTCAGGGGCTTTTCTGAGATCCCTGAGGCCAATCTTCTGCACGACATCGTGGGAAGCTCTGTAGAACACCAAAATTGAAGACATTTCTCCCATTCCCTTTGTAAAACCCTCTCAGGCACCTTCTCATGCTGCCACTGGAAATTCTCAGGAATAGCTGGACCACTCTACAGATGTCATGGAAGTCACAGAATCATGGAATGGTTTGGGCTGGAATGACCTTAAAGCCCACCCAGTGCCATCCCCTGCCATGGGCAGGGACACCTTCCACTGTCCCAGGTTGCTCCAAGCCCCATCCAACCTGGCCTTGGGCACTGCCAGGGATGGGGACTTCCCAGCCTCTCTGAATAACTAAATATTGCCAAAGTCCAAAATGGCTCGTGATCATTATTAGTTTTTTCCGATTCTTTCCTCCTAGACTAGAAGTAAAGGAGGGAGAACAAGACAGAAAGATGTTTGTTGAGAATTTGAAGAATTAAAGTTGGTTAAAAACCAACAAACGATTATTTGGTTGTTTTCATACCTGAGCTCAGATTGCTCTCTGCACATCCAGAGAGCGCTCACACTTCCTTCCCCTGTCGTGTGTTTTCTCTTCCCTCATCCCTCAGCAGATGCATCCCTGCCCAGAAAAGGGTTTCCAGTCCCCAAAACGTTCAGCAGAAGGGATTTTCCCCAAAGCCACCTCTGCCCTGCATCTCCTGCTGACAGCAGCCTTGCACTGCCAAACCCTGGGAGATGCTGCCCATTTTCAGTGAAACCCACCCTGACCCCTGGGCTGAGCTGCCTTTGGCACCCCAGAAGGGTGAAAGGATTGTGCAAGGGATGAGGACCAGGGAAAATCCCTCCATTTATTTCTCCATCCTGAAGTATTCCAGCCCCTGTGGCAGACGGGGTTGCAGGACCTCACAGGAAAGGGAGAACCTCAAGTTGCACTTGCTGGAGTTTTTTATCATTTGCTCAAAGAAAAAAATTAACAAAAAGAGTGGTTTTTCTTGGAAGTGTTCAGCCTGAATAATTAAAATTTGGGGGTGTGCACAACATGGAGGCCATGGGAGCACCCTGCCCTGGATTTTCTTCTTTTAATTTAGAGGATTATTTAATTTAGGGGATGTCAGGGAGTAGAACCAGTGCTCATCCTTGGAGCAGGGCACAGACCCCAGGGGCCCCTTGTTCTGCATCACAGAACTCTCTGTCCTCCACCCCCAGTGTTCAGCAGGTGCCCAGGAGGGTGAGAACACCCTGCAGAGAGTGGCACTAATTCATCAGTGGCCTGTTAATGAACTGACAGCCAGACAAATTCATTCCCTTATCTCACAGCACACAAATGAGGCTGATGAGACAATTCTGCCCAGGTGTGGGCTTCATTAATGCCCAGTTCCCGAAGGAAAGCATCCAAGGGAATAGAAAATAAAAATTCATGGTCGTGTCTCCATCGTTTCCACCTGGGGTGACAAAATAAAGCTCAGCTTGTGCCTGAAGGATTTCATAGTACAAAAAAACCCCAGAGATGTAGCAAAGTTCTTCTGTCCTGGGGACGATCACAAACAGGTCAGCGTGAAGAAAATAGCAATTAAAGAAAATTCAGTGCTCTGAAAAATTCAGCAAGTCTTTCCTGGCTCTCACCTCACCTCTCCAAGGGGTTTCTGACCCTATAAAGGGGTTTGTTCCCCACTGAACATTTTACTTGCACCTGACACACTTACATTTTGTATTTTCTTCTCTTTCTGGGGTGGTTTGTGGGAAAATTTATCTTTTAGAGGGGTCTTTAGAGGGGTCTTAGAGTGTAAGTCTGGAGTTGGTCTAGAAAGACAGGAGCAACATTTGGCTGTGTAACACCAAGACGCAAATAAAAGAGGTGGGATTTAGGTGAGATATTGGGAAGGAATTCCTCCCTCTGAGGGTGGTGAGGCCCAGAGAAGCTGTGGCTGCCCCTGGATCCCTGGAAGTGTCCAAGGCCAGGTTGGATGGGGCTTGGAGCAACCTGGGATAGTGGAAGGTGTCCCTGCACGGGATGGAATGAGATGATTTTAGAGGTCCCTTCCAGCCCAAACCATTCCACGATTTCTTCCCAATATCCCATCCAGCCCTGCCCTTTCCCATTGGGAAGCCATTCCCTGTGTCCTGTCCCTCCATCTCTTGTCCCCAGTCCTTCTGCAGCTCTCCTGGAGCCCCTTTAGGACCTGCAAGGGGCTCTGAGCTCTCCCTGGAGCCTTCCCTTCTCCAGGGGAACATTCCCAGCTCTCCCAGCCTGGCTCCAGAGCAGAGGGGCTCCTGTGGGATTCATCCCCACCTCATTCCCTGTGCTGCCCATCTCCCATCTCCCATCCTGCCAACACACAGTTTGGGGACTGAGTTTTTTCCCATTATTAAGCCACGTTTAAGATGTTCCCATGCCAAGGAACCATCCAGAGCTCAGCCTGGAGCAGCTCTTCCAGCACTGGTTACACTGCAGGGAACAGACAAACCTGTGGCATCACATCCATAAAATCAGCGAGAGGCACAGCGGGGGCAGCCCTGCACCTGCTCCTCCTCCTGAGCACGAGGGATTCAAAGTGGATCTTGCACCTGGGACACCGAAATCCAGGTGGGATGAACCCCGGTTGTGGTAGGAAATCAGCTGCAGCTCAAGACAATCGTTCTTGACAGCAGGAGCTGCCTCAGTGCCTTTTCTCCCGTGCCTCCTTCCCTGATTTATCGCCAAAAAACAGAGTTTTCCTAGAAAAGTGAATTATGAGAGGTCTCCTGTCTGAGAGCCTCGCTGTTCTCTTTGCTGGCATCATGCCTGGCACTTTATTTATCCAATAATGCCCCAACAAAAGAGGATTTGTTTGGAATCTGTGAAGGTGAGGGAGCCCCAGGGGGTGGCCAACACCAGGTTTTGACAAGAAGGGAAGAAATGGATGGGAATTAAGTTCCTGATGGAGTTGAGATGTGAAACTTTGGGCACCTTTCTTTAAAAATATATATTTTCACTAATAGTTGGGACTGAAGGAACAGCAGGAAGCTGATGATTGCTGTGGGTGGAGAGATAAAGTCTCTGCAGAGGGAAGAATTGGAAATTATCATAAAAGACAAAGTGCCTGAGAGCTAAAAAGGGTGGGATTTAATAAGGTATGAGAGCGTGTGCTGAGGGGATCAAAGAAAAACTTAGATTAAAAGGGGAAAATTACAGTTTGGGAATGATGGAAGAGGAGAAAATACGGAGATGGGGGATATTTATCTTTAAGAAACTGAGGCAAAAAGTGTTATCCTGGGATGTGGGATGCTCCAGAGCTGGTCAGGAAACTTTGATGCCACTGTGAGACCACAACTGGAGCATCCTGAGTAGTTCTGATAAGATTTATTTTGATAAGAGGCTGAACCCAAACTGTCATGCTTGGAGGAAAGAGATGCTGGAATGGTGCAAGGGTGAGCAGGAAAGGAAAAATCAAAGTTTTCAGCCAAACTGGAGGATTTGGGAGAGCTGAAACAAGTCCTGCCTCTCTTCCAGGGTGCCTGGCATCCAGGTGTGTAGGAAAGGCTGCAAGGCATCCAGGCTTCCAAGATGAATGGCCATGGATCATCCTAAACATCCAAGACTCAGAAAAGACTTATTTTCCCCCAAAATCATACAGAGAAGCAGATCTGTGCCAGCTGGGGTGGGGGCTTGTTCATCAGGGAACAGGAGGGAGCACAGACACAGCAGGGAATCTACTCAAGAGGAGAATATAGGCAGGGATTTAATTGGCAGGGATTTAATTAGGAGCTTTCACTGAGAGGAGTGAGGATCCTCAGCTGCCCTCCAAAGCTCAGTGACCGTGGCACAACCTGAGGTGCTTTTAGGAACAGAGCTGGGGAAGGGGCTGGAGCACCAGGAGAGGCTGAGGGAGCTGGGGAAGGGGCTCAGCCTGGAGAAAAGGAGGCTCAGGGGGGACCTTGTGGCTCAGAAGGATCAGCAATAGTCAGAGCATCAAGAAGTGGTGGCACTGCACAGGCTGAGCTTTGGCAGCAGAGGAGCTGCCAGAGCATCCCAGCTCACAGCTCAGGCAGAAACTGGAGATCACTCCACTTTTCCTCCTGCCAGGAAAGACAGATGTGCAAAAGGGGAGCTCTGTGGAAAAAAAAAAAAAACCAAATCCCTGAGAAGAACTGCTCCAAGCTCAAATAATCCGTTTGGGAAGCAGTTCCCACAGGCAGAACCAGAGCAGAGGACTCCACAGGAAAGGCCACGAGATAGCTCCCTAGGAGTGGCAGGGAAGAGAGATTACAGAGATTTCCTCTGTTTGTTACTCAAACAATATGAGGAGACTCGGTTTCTCTCGAAGCAGCAGCACAACTGCCCTCTCTTTATGTGCAGCGTGCTCCCTGCTGTCCCCGTGTCCCTGACAGCCCCATGGGACAGCAGGGAGCAGAGATGAGGATGGAGATGGCTCCAGGATGACTTGTGGCCACTGCTGACTCGGCAGAGGGACCCAGAGCCCGCCCAGGGTGACAAGGACCCTACAGCACTGTGGGATGAGCATCCTACAGCAATCCCTGCTCTCTGTGAGGGACAGAACTCCAGGGAATGGCTGGGGCTGTGTCAGCTCCTGGGTATGGGGGAAAGGTTCCTCATCCAGAGGGTGCTGGGCACTGCCCAGGCTCCCCAGGGAATGGGCACGGCCCCGAGGCTGCCAGAGCTCCAGGAGTGTTTGGACAACACTCCCAGGGTGGGATTGTTGGGGTGTCTGTGCAGAGCCAGGAGCTGGAATGGATGATCCTGGTGGCTCCAGTCCAGCTCAGGATGATCTGTGTCAGACCTGGGGGAGCTGTGAAAACACCACCTGAGAGAAGGAGGGAGGAAAACTCTTCACCCACCACAGGGAGAGCTCTCCAAAAGCCTTGCCAGCTTCTCCCACACCTTCCAGCCAAGTCAAACACGTCTGTGAAGCTTCCTCCTCCCTTTTTTTTCACCCCATCTGTGGTGCCAGCCCCTCTCTGGCCCTTGCTGCCCACACCCCCTGCACAAGCAGCTACAAACGATCACAGGTTGGAGTAGAGCAGGAATTCCTCTAAAAATTCTCTGTTGTCAGAAAGCCTCAAGGAAAAAAGAAAACAGCAGAAAGGGGGGTCAGGCTGGGGGAGAGCTTCTGACCTCTGCCAAAGGTCCACACTCGCTCTCCCAACACAACCCACGGCCACATCTGGTGGCTGGAGCCATCACTGGACACCAAGGGTCAAAAGCAGAGCAGAAGTTCAGGTCCAGCTTAGCAAGAAATCCCTGGAAGGGTATAAATTCTGTGGGGATGTGGCACCTGGGGACATGGGTCAGTGGTGGCCTTGGCAGTGCTGGAGGATGGTTGGACTGGATGATCTTAGAGGGTTTTTCCAACCTAAACGAATCTGTTATTCCATATTTCACAAGTTACATTCCACAAGTTTGATGCCCTGGTTCTCACCTCAAGGACTGCATGGAAGGCTTGGAGATGCAGTGATGGGCCTAACTGAGGAATATCTTGGAGTCTCCACTCATTTGCTTGTCCATAGACAGCATTTATACATTTGTACATTTGTACATTTATACATTTATAGAATCCCAGAATGGTTTGGGTTGGAAGGGAACTGAAATCCCATCCAGTTCCACCCCCTGCCATGAGCAGGGACACCTTCCACCATCCCAGGTTGCTCCAAGCCCCGTCCAACCTGGCCTTGGACACTTCCAGGGGCAGCCACAGCTTCTCTGGGCACCCTGTGCCTCACCACCCTCACAGTCAGGAATTTCTTTCTATTTCTTCCATTTTCCTACATTCATTGCTCTTGTTTTCATCCCTGACAATGATTTGGTGAACTTAAGGTGGGATTTTTTTCAAGTAGGGGGTGTCCTCTGGATATTTACAAAGGTCCCGCTCCACAGGAGGAGCTGCAGTTCCTACAAGCCAGTGATTAAACACGGGTTAATCACAGAATCGTGGAATGGTTTGGCTTGGAAGGGACCTTAAAGACCAACCTGTAGCTCCAACCCCCTGAAGAAGGGACCCACTCACACCTGGGCTGTTTCTTTGGCTGTAAAATGGGCAGAAAAAGGATTGTCTGATCTCCTGGGGGTGTGCAAGAACCTCGCAGCAGAGGTTCCGTGGGTGCTGCAGGTTTCTCAGGACTGCAGCTTCTCAGGAAAGAGAAGTTTTGGCAAGACTGAAAATTTCTTTTGGAAATCAATCCATTTCCCACGAAAAAAATTAAAAAACAGAATAAAAAGAGGAAAAAAAATTGCATTTAATGATCTGCCTGGGACAACAGCTGGGTGCCAGCTTCACCTAGGATTTCTCCTGCCTGCCTCCCACTCCAGCTCCTCAATTTTCTGCTTTTCTTTTCGCCTGCTATCAGTTTTCCACAATATTGCAAGCAGCCTCTGCTCTAATGAAACATCTTATCTGCTTGTTTGAGGTGTGTCTCGCTGCTGGGAGTTGTTTGACATTTTGAATTAGATGGTTAAAGAAGCTGTTCCGCTCGATGTTAATTAGAGTAGCAGCTGGTTGTGGTGGGGTTTTTTACTACAACACTAAATTAAAAGAAAAAGACTCTGGTCTCCCTTAGAGCAGCCCAACGTGCAGCTTTTGAAATAGCTGAGGAAAGGTTTTCTGATGTTTTATTTCAGTATTGCTGTTTTCTTAAGATTTGGTAATTCTGAATCACTGTTTTCCAGAGAATTGAACTTTCCAGTCGAGGGGAATGTCTGAGTTTTGCCTGGTGGTAATTGCGATGCACAGGCACTGCTATTAATTTTCTCATCCTCCAGGGATCCTACAGATTACAATGGGGTTTAATGGGTCTGTGGAGATCCATGAAGAATAAGAGTTGTGATTACAGAGCTGCTGGTTACACCAGCAAGGATAATCAATC
This sequence comes from Dicrurus megarhynchus, assembly GCA_013399195.1. NCBI lineage: Eukaryota > Metazoa > Chordata > Aves > Passeriformes > Dicruridae > Dicrurus > Dicrurus megarhynchus. The sequence goes on along the minus strand of VXAD01001921.1, from coordinate 299,525 downwards.
CAATAAAATAGTCCTGGGGTGAGAACATTGGATCCACAGCTGATGCCAGCCGGAATCGGACCTTTGAATTATCCAGGACTCACACAGCCCCTCTAAATGGGGCAAAACCCTTGGAAAACAACATCCATGGGTGCCCACAAATCCTGCATGACATAGGAAGAAATTCTTCTTTGGACAAGGGCCTGGAGGGACAGGACACAGGGAATGGCTTCCCACTGCCAGAGGGCAGGGTTAGATGGGATACTGGGAGGGAATTCTTCCCTGTGAGGGTGGGGGGGCCCTGGCACAGGGTGCCCAGAGAAGCTGTGGCTGCCCTTGGATCCCTGGAAGTGCCCAAGGCCAGGCTGGACAGGGAATGGAGCAACCTGGGCTGGTGGAAGCTGTCCCTGCCTATGGCAGCTTTAAGGTCCCTTCCAGCCCAAACCATTCCATGATTCCATGATGATTCCGTGCTTACCATCCAAGCACAGCCAGTGCCTGCTGTGCTGGTGGCCAAGCTCCTGTGGAAGGTGGATCCTTCCTCTTGACCCTTGCAGAAGGCCTGGCTATTCTCTTAGAGCTTTCTCCTGCCTGGCTTTCTCTTTTCCTGGTTGTGCTGTGGACCAAAACTGCCCATTTTCTGTGAAAAGTCACCTCTGAGCCCAATCATGGTTTAAAATCCAGGCTTGCTGGTTTTCAAGCCCAATCTTGCCTTGAAATCCTGTTTATTTCTTCCCTCCCTTCCAATCTGCAAGGACAGATCATTTGTTCTTCCCACACGCTCCATCCTTGCGAAGCAGGGATGTGTAAAAATAAACAGCAGCACATTTCTGTGCTAACAGCCTGTCCTGGCTGCTCTGAGCCAGGGAGGATGGAAAGGAGACAGGAACCAGTGTGAAACCAGCAGACAAGACACGGTGGCATGGCCAGTGCAAGCTGGGAGGTGCCTTTGTCCTGGTGGCACCGTGTGGCCTCTTCTGCTGGTGGTGGTCCCAGCCCAACTCCGAGTCTGGGAACCTGATGTGGGATCCACATGGACTCTCTGCCTTTGGCAAACGGACCCTGAGGAATCAAAGGTTTGGCCAACAGTTTTTTCCCACCTTCACCCCAAAAATTGCATTTGGAAATTTTCCCGGCACTAAGAGCCTTACCGGATATCCAGCACATCTCATTTCTTTTGGGATACAGCGTATAAAGATGTTAATGGCTTTAAATTAAATTAGGCATTAGATGTTTAGATTAGAAATTAGGAAGGAATTCCTCCCTGGGAGGGTGGGGAGGCCCTGGCAGAGATTTCCCAGAGAAGCTGTGGCTGCCACATCCCTGGAAGTGTCCAAGGCCAGGCTGGACAAGGCTTGGAGCAACCTGGGATAGTGGAAGTTGTCCCTGCTCACAAGGTGGTCTTTAGAGTCCCTTCTATACCTCGTGCCACAGGGTAGAAAATCATGGAAAAGCCCCAGGAATCCCATTTTCTCTAATTCTTGGCTGTTCTTCCCACTACTCCAACATCCTCTAAACAAAAAGGTCACTTCCATTGTTCCCTCACTTTGTTCTGACAGCTCCGGCACGGTGACACCGGGCCAGCTCGGTGATGTCAATGAAATACTTGTCCAGGCTTCAAAGCCTCCAGTGTCACACTGGAGCCAGGAGCAGGGGACAGCTCTTTGCAGCGTCGTTAGGAGCTCGTCAAACACATCCTCGTCATCGTGTGGTGCCAACACTGAGATCAGAAAGCAGAATCTGCCCAGTCTCTGCGGGACATTTCGTGCTTTTGATCAAAATAGAAAAAAAAAAGAGAAGTTGATTCATTTCTGGTTCAAGAATTCACCTGAAAGAAATGACAAAACAAAGCAAAGACAAACAAAGGAAACGATGACTGAAGGGAAGTGTCAGAAGCACTGTGTCCCTCCTCGGTCGGCGAAAAATAACTGTTCATTAAGAGAAAGCTCTTGAAAAAGGTCATCAAAGACAGTGATGCATAAGATGAGGCAACCTGGTGACAGAGGTGTCTGATGTGTTATTTCCTCTGTTGTTCTTTAAGTTCTTGGCTCCACAGCAGCTCCTGGTGAAGAGGGGTGAGCTGGACCTGCCAGAGCCCACGTTTGGTTGGGAGTGGCCAAACCTCTGTGGTTTGTCTCTGGGGTGATTTTACTGTGGCCTTCCGGTGCCTAAAAGGGCTCCAGGAGAGCTGGAGAGGAATTGGGGACAAGGCATGGAGGGACAGGACACAGGGAATGGCTTCCCACTGCCAGAGGGCAGGGATAGATGGGATGTTGGGAAGGAATTGTTCCCTGTGAGGGTGGGGAAGCCCTGGCACAGGGTGCCCAGAGAAGCTGTGGCTGCCCCTGGATCCCTGGAAGTGTCCAAGGCCAGGATGGATGGGGCTTGGAGCCTCCTGGGCTGGTGGAAGGTGTCCCTGCCCATGGCAGGGGCTGTAATTAGTGCTCTTTAAGGTCCCTCCCAACCCAACCCATTCCATGAGTCTATGATCCAATATGACCTTACAGCCTCAGGTGGGAAAGCAGAAATCACAGTTTTCAATTTCTATTTTCTTGTCTCCTACTTTCTTACCTTTATGAACACTATAAAAAAAAACCAAGCCTCTAAAATACAGCGTTCCCCAGACCTCCAAATGAACACATGGTGAAGCATCACTTACTCGTCTCTATTTTGTTGGTGGTGTTGTTGTTGTTTTTACATTTCCTGCTTCCAAATACAGCCCCAGGACACAAATCCTTCCCCAGCTGGGATTGCTGGAAACACAGACATGAGCAGCATCCCTCAGACCCTGACCCCAGCCTGACAGCACAACGAGGTGACCCTGACTCACAAAAAGTGCACATTTTCATAGAATCTGTCATTCGAGCACAGCCCGATGCTGCTTTTCCAGCTCTGGATCTCCCTGCCTGCTCTGGGCTTGGATCTGCCAGGTGAGGAAGGCTGCTGGCTTGAAAAGCCATCCCACACCTACTCTAGGTGAAGGTGCTTATCTGAAGGGTTTAAAAGCACTGGTTTTGATTTATTTCCATGTATTCATGCCCTCTTTTCCAGGGAAATACACTGGAAAAGTGGCTTGCTGCCAATATCTGAAGGGTGAGCAATTCTCTCTTGTCTCTTAAATTCTGGATTCCTGCTGAGCTCTCTATGTAAAAAAACATCCAAATAAGCAGCTCCCGGCTTTTAAGCCAAGAGATTCCCTGAGTTTAGAAGGTTGCAAAAGTAAAAGAAAAGATTACAATGAAAATTACCGTGCATGTGGAGGCTGCAGGACCACGATCCAAGGGAGCCTCGGTTGGGAGCCCACAGCTGGTCCCACTTGGAATCCCAAGTTTTTCATGGCTCTGCAGAGTTTGTCTGTCTGAAATTCCTCCTTGCTCTGCAGGATGAGCAAAGCCGTGGCTCAGGGATGGGGACATCCAACCCAACGGGGCAGTTTTATCCTATTCCATGCCCTGGAACCAAGGTGGGCTCAGCACAGCTCCGTTTATCCTGGCCTGATCTTCAAACACCCACCCACAGCTGTACCTGGATGTAGAAATTCCCTTTCCTGTGGGTAACAAGGATCAAATCCCCAGCAGCCTCTGCTGGTGTGGGCAGGTTTTCTTCCATCCCATCGTCACCCCTGGAATTTCAAGGCGCTGCCCTCCCACGCAGCACAGCAGCTCATCAAGGCCCTTCTTCTGCACGGGGTCGCTGCCACAGCCTCTCATCTGGGCTCCGCTGATGCAAATCTGCCTTCTGCTGCACTTGCAAAACACCCCTTTGCAAGGGGATTTTTGGCTCCTCGCAGTGGTCAGGTCAAGGCTTTCTGTATCCTGACCCTCTGCACTGTTCCCACCATGAGAGGAAGGAAGAAGGGACTGGCTGTTGTCACCTAAAGCCTCCTGTCTCACCTCCATCTCCAGGCTCCTGGTTCATCCTCTACGAGCTGCTGGATCTCCAAGCAAGGAGTTCGGTGCTACTTCTGTGCCCCCAAAGCCCCCAGATACAACCACAGCAACTTCTCCCTCAGTTTTAAACCCTCCTTGCACATTCCAAACTCCCTTTGCCTCTCTTGGATGGTCAATAGAGCTGCCCAGCCTGAGCAGCTCGTCTTGGCTCATCAGTTTTTGGTGAATCCCTTGGTCAGTCTGTCGTGGGTTTTTCCTTCAGTTTCGGTTGCAAAAGCTTTAATTCACCCTTCAGACACCATGGAATCATGGAATGGTTTGGGTTGGAAGGGCACCTTAAAGATCATCCCATTCCATCCCCTGCCATGGGCAGGGACAACTTCCACCATCCCAGGTGGATCCAAGCCCTGTCCAACCTGGATTTGGACATTTCCGGGATCCAGGGGCATCCACAGCTTCTCTGGGCACCCTGTGCCAGGGCCTCAGCACCCTCACAGGGAAGGATTTCCTTCTAATTTCTAATCTAAATCTCTCCTCTTTTAGTCACCTGGTAAAGAGCTGCTCAGCAAGGACAGAGACAACTTCCTGTTCATCCCCAGCTGGTTCTTTGGTGAGCATGGATAAGGCAAATCATGGAATCACAGAGTGGTTTAAGCTGGAAAAACCCTCCAAAATTATTGAGTCCAACCATTCCCCCAGCACTGCCAAGGCCAGCACTGACCCATGTCCCCAAGTGCCACATCCACACGGCTTCTAAACCCCTCCAGGGATGAGGACTCCAGCACTGCCCTGGGCAGCTCTGCCAGGGCTGGACAACCCTTTCCATGAAGAAATTTTTCCAGATATTCAACCAAACCCTCCCCTGGTGCAATTTGAAGCTGTTTCCTCTTTTCCTTTCCTCTCACCCTTGGCTCCAAGACCAACCACATCAGCCAGGGGGTGACAGAACCTGACAGAAGCTCCTGCATGTCTCTGTGGATCTCTGGACTGGGCAGAGACCAGCACAGGGTCACCAATTTCAAACCAAACCCATCACTGGCCACACATAACTGGAAGCTATGGAATCTCATTCCCTCTCCCCAAAGGCCTGAGCTCTCCCTCTGCCAGCCTCCCGCTGCCAAAACCCACTCACTGTGAAAATTTCATTTGGAAACCATTTTCTGCAAATTAGAAAGGTCTCAGTGCAGGGACCTGAATGACACAGCGGCTGCTAAATCCAGAACAGAGCCAGCCCTGCACTGGGAAGGGTTGAGGAGAACCTGAAGGATCAGGAGACTGGGTGTTCCAAACCCCAGGCAAAGGCAGCGAGCTTCGGGGTGGGGGGGGAGAGTTTAAATGAAATGTTTCTCTTTTTTCCAAAGCAAATTTTTCTCCTTTTTTCAGCCAGAAAGTGGGAAAAAAATTCTTCCAAAAATACATTTCCCTTCAGTTGGCAAACATTTTTCCTCCTTTATTATTTCCTGTCTGCTTGATAAAGAAAATTCTCAATATTTGGAGACAGAGTTGAGATGAGGGAACAGAAACAAGGGATATGATGCCACTTAGTGGAACATGGATAATAACAAAGAACAATATTCCAACACCCATGGTGCAAATTTTTGGTTACCTCTATGAGACCATGCTCCTAATCCTGATGTGTAGTGGGGATTTCCCAGACTACAGGGCTTTCAAAGCAGCCTGAGTTGTCAGAAACCAGAATAAAGAGTCTCCCTTCCAATCCTGCAGATGCAAGGATTGCAGATTCCCAGACAGCACTGGGAATTTTGTGGAAGAGTGGGAAAATCAGAGATGCAATGAGTTCAGGGAGGTGATTGCAAAGGTGAGTTGCTCTGTGAACATCTCGCAAGACATTGAGATTTTGCCAAGCAGTGCTGATGAGAGGGAGAAGGGACAATCACACCAGCTCACAGCTTTCCCCAGATCCCTACCAGGGCAAAGCCAGGATGGTGAAACTCGAATCACTGTAAGAACACAGTGAAAGATGCCCAGAAATGACACCAAGGCAGGAGGAACCCTGCAGAAATACCCAAACTGGCCGCTTAGGTAGCTGCCCTCCCCAGGCAGGGGGCATGGACGTGAGCCAGCCACGCTGCCCTGCCAAAACCTGGCCGCTGATAAGGGAAAACCTCTTATCTCCCTCCAGTCCCCCTGCAAATACAACCCTGTGCTCAGCAGAAGTGCCAGGGCTGCAGAGGCTCTGCTTGGCAGCAGCGCTGTTGGCACATTCCTCGGTGCCTCACAGCATTTTTAGCCCTCCTGCCATAAGCAAGGCACAAAAAAAAAAAGGAAGACGGTCTTGGTTTGGCACCTGGATAAAAGGGACAGGGGCTGGCGGGAGTCTCCTGCCTCCGTTTACAGCCGGGGAGCCACGGCGGGGTCGGGAGCAGGGTGAGTAGGGACACAGTGAGTAGGAACAGGGTGAGTAGGGACACAGTGAGTAGGAACAGGGTGAGTAGGAACAGGGTGAGTAGGGACAGGGTGAGTAGGGACACAGTGAGTAGGAACAGGCTGAGTAGGGACACAGTGAGTAGGAACAGGGTGAGTAGGAACAGGGTGAGTAGGAGCAGGGTGAGTAGGAACACTGAGTAGGAACAGGGTGAGTAGGAGCAGGGTGAGTAGGAGCAGGATGAGTAGGAACAGGGTGAGTAGGAGCAGGGTGAGTAGGAACAGGGTGAGTAGGAGCAGGGTGAGTAGGAACAGGATGAGTAGGAGCAGGGTGAGTAGGAGCAGGGTGAGTAGGAGCAGGATGAGTAGGAGCAGGGTGAGTAGGAACATCCCCCTTTCCCAAAGGCCCTGCTGGCTCTGCCTTACCCCCCGTCTCTGCCACTCTGGATCTCCCCAGGAACCCCCACCACCTCACAGACCCACTGGGGACCATCTCCTAGGCGTTTGTCACCCCTCTGCAGTTATTCCCTTGGCTCCGTCCACTTCATGCCCTGTGCCGCAGCAGGGAAAATGCCACAGCCCCATGTGGAGTGGGATCCAGCCTGGCTCTGCTTTGGTGGCTTCTTTATCACAGAATCGCAGCATGGTTTGGGTTGGAAGGGAACTTAAAGGTCATCTCCTTCCCTTTCCCTGCCATGGGAATCTTTCCCCTGACTCCTGACCACCTCCAAACCCTCTGCATCCCAACAGGTTTTTTTGCCAGCTCAACCCTTCCCAAGCCTTCCCTCTTTCCCCTTTCCACCTCCTTCCAGGCTGGTTGCCAGGGCAGGGCTGCTGCAGGGATGTCAGATGGCCTCCTCCTCCTCATCCTGTGGAGGTTTTCCACTCGATCCATTTTACCTCTGAGCCGCTGCCGTTACAGCCTCCGTCAGCAATTCCTGCCCTCCCGACACTGCCACTGCACAGAGCTGGCAGAATTAATGCTGCCCTGGGTGCTTTAAAATTGCATTTATCTGCTCTGAGCAGACTGGAATGCCTGTCTGGGAATGTGAGTCAAGAGCCTGCTGATAGCACAAGTGTCCCTGGGATGGCACCCGTCCTCTCCGATTAAATTTGCAGGGAAAGGAAGGAAGCAGCAGTTCCCTGTTATCCTCTGCTCTGACTGTTGGCAAGCAGTGATTTAGGGATTTCTCAGTCAGAGGCTGTGTGTGAAGCATCGTGTTTGAGGCATCAGGGGAAAGTGTTTAGGCTGATATCAAAGTGGTGCTTTTGCCTGAATTCCTTTTGGAGCCACAGATGCAGAAGCAACGTGGAACTGAATTAAAATATTAGTTCAAACCCAAGGAAAAGTGCTCAGATTTAAGAATAAAATTGGGCAATAAAGTGAGGATTTTCACATTTTCATTTCAGCTTTTCCAGTACTTCTGAGATGGACTGGGTGCTGTTAGGGCATCTTCCACCCTGGTCCCAAACTATTTATCCCAAATGCCACGTGGGAATGCAGGACAGAATCTTGTGCTCAGAAAGCGCAGCTGTGGAAAAAAAAATTGGGCTTAAAACCCCCCAATTCCTCCAACACAGAGTAACACCTTGCAGAAGCCAGACCTGCTGAAGGAAGTGGAGAAAAGCTGGGGCTCTGGCATCTGCTGGGATTTGGGTTTTTGGGTTGCCATGGCTGGGTTTATGTCAGGTGATGACCATGAAGGATTCAGAAGTGGCCTCTTGTTATTAATGGAGAAAGTGAAATCCCTCTCAGGCTGTGACAGAGGGATGGGACAACAGCCCAGGAGCCACCTCAGCTCCCAGGGACAAGGACAACTTGAATGTGTCAACAGCTGGACATGAACAACCTGACTCTTTGGGCTCAGATGAGATCTGGGAATAAATAGAGAACGTGCAAAACCCCCGTGGGTTGTGCTTTGGTGTGATTGTCCTGCGAAAAAAACCATCCCGTACGCTCAGGACAGATCCAGGGGACATCCTGCCATTGGGGCACCCTCTGGGTGTAGAACCATGGAATCATAAAGCTTGGGAAAGACCTCCAAGAGCAAGTCCAACCTTTGACCGGACACCGCCAAGTCAGGAAGCGAATCTGAGCATCCAGCGTGGATTAACCCTTGGGAGCTCTTGGAACCCTCTCAACGTTCAAATGTTTGTGTGTGCGTTAATAAGAAAAAAAAAAAATCAGGCAAGCCTGGAGCAACCACAACCTCTTATCCCTCCTGGACAAGGCTGTCCTGCCTCTGGAAGCCTGGACCCCGAGCAAGGAGGAGACAGGCAGGGTGGTGGCGAGAGGGATCAGTGACATGGCGCTTTCCTGGAAGAGCGCGGCCGGCGCCCCAGCGCAGCTGTTGAAAACCCAGCATGGGAGAGGCTGGATGAATGCGTGGAGTGACATTTCTGGGCTCTGCTAAGTGGCTCACAGCAGGCTCTGCTATTTGCATTGCACAAATAGTCATTTTATGATTAAAAACAACAACAGCAAATAGAAGCGAAACCGAGATAAAACTGGCGAGCGCCGTGCGGAGGTTGAGGGGGTGCAAGGGCTGGCTCTACCCACAGTTTAACCCCTAAACCTCACCGATCCTGGATTGAACCTTCCCTTCCACTTTCTTATGTATTTTCTCCTGCAGGCTTCTCACCCAACACTCCCACATTTCAAGGGTGAAGAAATAATGCCAAAAATGATGGTTTTTTTCTGCCTGAGTGGTAGAAGTAGATGTGAGCAAAACCAAAAACATAGTGGGGGGAGGTGGGCTTCCTCCTGAGGGAAAGATTTCCATAGAATCACGGAATCCCTGAGGTTGGAAAAGGCCTCCAAGATCATCAAGTCAATCCCCACTTTGTCACCCAGCCCAGAGCACTGAGTGCCACATCCAGGCATTGCTTGGACACCTCCAGGGACGGGGACTCCACCACTTCCCTGGGCAGAAGTTGCCCGTGACTGTGGGAAGTTGCTCTCAAGCCCTCCCCGGTGAGGAAGGACTTGGCAGCTTGGAGGAAGAGAAACAGGCTAAAAATTCCCAGAGGAAGACCAGAAGGGATTTCTTCTCTGATCGAAGGTTTTGAGCCGTGTAGACACCCCTATCTTACACATGAGCCAGAAGGGAGGTCCTGGTGTCACTCAGGAGGAACAGAGACGGTGCCATCAGCAGATACAGTCACTGAATCACTAAAGCTGGGAAAACCCCCTAAGATCATCCAGTCCAACCATTCCCCCAGCATTGCCAAGGCCACCACTGACCCATGTCCCCAAGTGCCACATCCACACGGCTTTTAAATCCCTCCAGGCATGGGGACTCCAACACGTGACCACTGGTTCCATGAAGAAATTTTCCCAATATCCCACCTGGCCCAGCCTGAAGCCGTTCCCTCTCCTCCTGTCCCTGTTCCCTGGGAGCAGAGCCCGACCCCACTGGCTGCCCCCTCCTGTCAGGGAGTTGTGCAGAGCCACAAGGTCCCCCCTGAGCCTCCTTTTCTCCAGGCTGAGCCCCCCAGTTCAGATGGAGAGCTGGTTTCATCATGGGACAGGAGTTTTTCAGGGTCCCAGACAGGATTGCTGCGGGCTGGAGGGATCCTGGAAAACCTTCTAGATAAGGTGCAAGAAGGAGAGGAAAGGAAGGGACTCAGAGCACAGGATGCCCCAAGGCAGCACAGGCTGTGTTTATCCAGTGTTCTTCCTCCATAAAAACCCCATGGATCCAGCAACGACCACGCAGCCTGGCCGTGTCCACCAACTCCTCCAAGTCTGTGCAGCCCAAATACTGCTTTTCCTCGAGGAGGAAGCATTGATTGCATCCTCCTTTCAGGCTCTCTGTCCTTGTAGGATGCTCCCACTTCCTGGATGCTCGGGAGCCCAGAGGGAGGGAGCTGAATCCTGTAATTCCTCCCCGTTCCCTGACCCAGGAGCTGTCCGTGTCATTTCTGCCCCAGGGTCAGCACAATCTCCTGAGCAGCCAAAGCTGAACCACTGCAGCATTCGCAGCTCCGGTGTCAGCTCGTTAGCGACAGCCAAGAGGCAGAGGGGATAATTGTGCTCTCCCTTATTGCTGAAACCTGTAATTTGTACCTCGCCCGAGGCCAGTTTCCCTCAGGAAGAAGGATGCTTGAGGATTTCAGAGTCTACCTAGTCTATTAAAAAGAGAAGAGAGAGGAGGAGGGAGTTGGAAGATGGGAATAAGGGGGTGATAAACAACCAAAAATGCCTCCAAGGCAGTGGGGAGTCACGGGAACAAGTTGTTTCCCTGTTTATTCAAAGCTCCAGCTGCACTGAAGCCTGGTGCACTTCCTCTCTTCCCCTGAGCCAGGAATTATTGGAGCCAAGAGCAGCAGTAGAGGAGTTTACTGACCACCCACGAGTGGGGTATTGCACCTCTGGCACTGTGGGATTGTCCCCTGTCCCTGCTGCCAGTCCCCAAGGAGAGGGTGCTTGAGGGGAAAGCCCCAGGCAGTGCAGGTGCAAAGCTGAACCTGTTTCTTGGCCGTTTAGGAGTTGTTTCCAGACTGTTTTACACCCATCCATCCATCATGACCGTGTGGAAGAGTCTGGGCAGGATCATTTGCTGGGTGGTTGTGCAGGGAACAGCTCCATCCTTCAACCCCAAACTCTGGATCAGCAGCTACTGCGACACAAACGCTGCGACCCATTTCTTCCAGACCTTCAAAGTCCACCTTGTAGTGGAAGATGTCCATGCTCATGGCAAGGGGGTGGATCTGGATGACCTTTAAATCCCTTCCAACCTAAACCCTTCTAGGATTCCATGCTAGTCGGGACTGGGATTACTTGGGAACATTGCCACTCTTACCTAGGACCTACTTCTTCCCATCTCTGCCTGAAACAAAGAACAACCCAGACTTGGGATGAATTTGAGATGTTCAGACAGGGAAGGAGGTAGATACTGGATGGCTGAGTAATATTTCTTTTCCTTGGGAATAAATATTATTGTTTGTTTGCCTCGCAGCTGCAGACTCATAAGAGGCTCGTGACAGAAACACGGATGAGCAGCAGGAGCACCATCATTCAGACATCGCTGCTCTCCTGGCTGCAATATCCTTTAAAAACCCACATCCCAAGGAAAATGTTCAGCCATTACAACACCAACGTTTCCCACAAGCGAAAAAGAAAGGAATTTCCATCTGTGTGAAACTATCTTACAGATGGTTGAGACAGGAAAGTCTTTGAGGAATGAAATAGCAGGGGCAGGACGTTGGAGGAATGAGCTGGACTAAATTTAACCCAGGGAAAGAAAAGCCTGCTGCTAAAAATGCTCATGTTATCACAAAGGAGGGAAGAGCCCAGAAATGGGAATGTTTGAATGGGAGGAAGGGGCAGGAAGGCTTTCTTTGGGGTCAGGTGGGGATTTAAAAAGTGAAATTTTAGTAGTATGGCAAAAAAAAAAAACCTTTTCCACTCAGTTTGGTGCATGGGTTTGAGTGGGGATTCACAGCCTCAAAAAAAGCATCTGAGCCACAAGCCTGGTTCTGTTCTGCATAAATCCAGGGAGATGATAATTGGGGAAGGGCTGGAAATGTGCTGGCACTGCTTGAGTGCTGCAAAGTGGCACCACTGGAGAGATCCATCTCTAGGACAAGATATCCTGGGCCAGAGGACACGTTGAAGTGACAGAGAGGGCACCAGAGCAATGACACTGCCCATCCCAAGCAGCTGATCCAAAGGCATGGGAAATGCCACCTTCATTTCCTCCAACTGCTGCAACTCCAGCCCTCAGGCTTTTATAAAACCAGGCCTAGAAAAAAGGGAGGAAACACCCCATTCTACCACAGGTTGTATTTTTGCATCTTAAATTTGAAGGGTGGGGGGAAAAAAAATGCAGTTCTGGGGATTTTGTGGTTGTTTTGTTGTTTTTCCAGCCAACCCAACGCATGGAGCAGTCACCCACCCCCCCAGTTCCCTTTGACTCACCCATCCTCCCCACTTCAGGTGAAATCTGGGCGTTCCAGGTTGTCCATCCAGGCCATCATCCCACTGATCCCAAATCCCAGAGAGAGCTGGAGGTGGTGTGGCCAATATGGTCCTAAGTCTGGTCCCATGGTTTTGTAGACACGGAAAAGTCCCTTTTATCATAAGCCACCTCCCGGATTCAGGCTCCTCATGTCCTGCACGGATTCATTAGGGTTGGAAAAGACTTTTAAGATCAAATCCAAGTAGGGAGAGCAGAGCAGACTCCACAGTATTCCTGCTGCAGATGTGAATTGAAATATTCCCCTCGTGAATTCAGGAAAATGCCCGGAGCAGGGATGGATTCTCACCACGGGAAATGACACCAGCACCCAGGTGAGCTCAGACCCCCAGAGACACCACTGAAGCCCCCCTGGTTCCCTCAGCTTCCACACACTGGGGGTTGTTTCCTTGATAATGGGAGTGCAGCAGGGCTGGCAGCAGTCATCTGGGGACACGGGAATGGCAGCACAATGCGTGGCTTCGTGTCCTTCACCCTATGACATCCATGTGTGGCAGACAATGTGAGCGTCCTGTGCTCCCCTGAATGGGGCAGTGCCTGTTTACTTGGGAACTCAGCAGCCCCAGGGCCTTGGCAGCTCTTTGCTCCTTGAGTTATGATGGATAGAAGAGCTGTCATGGCTTCCAGGGCGGGTAGGCACAGAAACAGGGCTGGGCAGAAGGAATGGGATCGTTTTGGGAATAATGGGCCTTTATGTCGGCCTGAAATTGCGTGGTGTTTTCCCTTTCTTAGAATATGATGTGGACGGATTCTTGGGTCTCTCTCAGAAGATCTGCACGCCAGAGCAGGTCCTGCAAACCTCTGTGTCCTGGTTATGTCCATTTTTGCCAGGAGATGTGCAGGTAAAACTCACCCTGGGCTTTCTTCTCGTGCCCCTTGGAGATCTGAGGAGGGGACACATATCTGACCCGGGATTTGCCACACAACCACAACCATTTCAACTGGCAGAGGGCAGTTTTGGGGTTAGATATTGGGAAGAAATTGTTCCCTGTGAGGGTGGGGAAGCCCTGGCACAGGGTGCCCAGAGCAGCTGTGGCTGCCCCTGGATCCCTGGAAGTGCCCAAGGCCAGGTTGGATGGGGCTTGGAGCCACCTGGGCTAGGGGAAGGTGTCCCTGCCCATGGCAGGGGGTGGGACTGGATGAACTTTAAGGTCCCTTCAACCCAAACCATTCTGTGATTCCACAGACCCACCATGTCCTTGGGCAAGGCAGCTGCCTCCCTCCTCCTCCTCCTCCTCCTCCTCTTGGATGGAGGAGCACATCTGGCTTTGACAGATTAACCAGAACCAGGGCTATGATGGATGAGGGTTGGGAGTCACTGTGGGGACAGAAGGGAGCTGGATAAAAGCTGAACTTGCCCAGCAGCACGAGCGGGGTCGTGGCTCTGAGAAGGAGCTGTACTCACCCATGAAGGTTGGGTTGCTCTCCAAGAAAGCAAGAACAGGGCAGGGTTTGGTCTGCATTTATCTCCCCCGCTGACTCTGATGGAGCTGCGCGGAGATCCCGGGATTTGGCTGGAGCCCAGGCTCCCGCGGAGGCGGGCGGTGCCAGCAGCAGGAGAGCAGCGGCGTCTGGAACCCCGCGGAGGTGGGAGGACAGCGGGGCCTCCTGGGCTCCGGCTGGGGGTGCAGGGAGCGGGTTGGTCACGCCCAGGTGAGACCCCTGCAGGGACAAGAGACAAGGGATGGACAAGGCTCATCCTGACTTTGGATACATCCCAGAATGGCCATCCCAACCCTTCCAACACGCTCCGAAAAGCCTGGACTCACCTTGAGCCCCTGTTTTCAGGGGACACCCCCAAGAACTCCTTGCAGGAGATCCATGGAGTTATTCTGCTCATCCTCGGCTGTGGTGGAGACTCGGGGATCTCATGGAAATGTGGACCATCTCCATGGAAACATTGCCGTTCCTGGGGCAGGAACTTTCCAGATGATGACCTTCCTCCTGCAGCTTGTTTTTTAATCTGTGGTGAGTGTCACTTACAAAGTGACAAATCCTCGTTTTCGCAGCAGCTTTGCTCTGATGTGGCTCTGTATGTAATTGCCTGGGATTCCTCAGCCCATGCTCAGCAAATAATGACTCTCATGGAAGTTATTTGTAGAATTTAATAATTTCCATTAACTGCATTATGGGATTGCATTTTTAATTTTTTTTTCTGTAATAATACATAATGAAATAATTGTGGAATTTCTAATAGGTAATTATCTTGCTGAGAACAATTTAAAACACCAGTAAGTGTGGGTTGGTTTTAGCTGAGCATGGGGAAAAGAGAAGGGGAATGAAACATCACCTAGAGCAAGAGGCAGAGAGAACAGCTTTTCATGGATCCAACAGTGTCCTCAAAACTTCAGGTCAGCAGGACTGCACAGGATGAATCCCAGAGAATCACTGGGGTTGGAAAAGACCTCCAAGATCATGAAGTCCAACCCGTGACCGATCCCCACCTTGTCACCCAGCCCAGAGCCACGTCCAGGCATCCCTTGGACACCTCCAGGGATGGGGACTCCAGCACCTCCCTGGGCAGTTCCAATGCCTGACCGCCCTTTCCATGAGGAGATTCCTCCTGATACCCAACCTGAGCCTCCCCTGGCACAGCCCGAGGCCGTTCCCTCTCCTCCTGTCCCTGTTCCCTGGGAGCAGAGCCTGAACCCACCCGGCTCCCTCCTGTCAGGGAGTTGTGGAGAGCCACAAGGTCCCCCCTGAGCCTCCTTTTCTCCAGGCTGACCACGGATCTTCAGGCTGATCCACCTGACAAACACGCAAGCAGGGGCGATGTTTGGAAAGTCAGGGCAGGCACAGGTTTGGAACCAAGAGGCCTTTTGATTATGAAGTCACACATAAGTTCTTGGAAGAGCTTTAAACTGGGATCAGATGGAATATCGGAATATGTCCTCAAGTAAGAGCCCTGGTCAGGGGAATCACTCCATAAAATTATCTCCTCTGCAGGTCATCCCAACAGGCTGCTGGAGAGAGCTGGGAATTGCAGTCTCTGGGCATGTCCACAAGAAAAACAGAGAAAAGTAAGAGCAGGAGACAATGAAATGCCAAATGCGAGCTCAGTCCTCCTTTGCTGAAGCTGGTGAAGCTCTGATGGTGTGGAGGAAGCTCCCTTCCCTTCCCATTCATCCCATCATGACCACTTGGGATGCTGAGGGTTTTCCTGCTCCTTCCACAGTGTCTTCTCCTCTCACTTTGCAGGAATTATGAGTTTTTCTTCCTTCCTGACCCTGAACACTTCATTGAGACCCCGTGTCCCTGAGGGCTCTCACTGGCAGCTCCTCCAGCCCCTTGAGTCACGGGAAGACTTTGAGCAGAGAGCTTTTAAAACATCAGAGTCCTTCCGACTTCAGCTCTCCCTCCTTTCTCCAAACTCTCCCCTCCTCAAAACAGGAAGATGCAACACGAGGGCCAAATTTTAGTGATGTAAAATCTCATTTGATTTAAGAAATAAGTTGGGGTTGAGGAAAATATTTCTCCTTCCAAAAGGGCCCATCTGCCTATTTTTCTGCACATGTTTAACATCGAGCAGAGCGGAGGCACATATTTAAGCAATTTCTGAAATCAGGGCCATTGTGCGATACTCTGATTAGTAAACTGGGAATTAGGGTTCATAAATTACAGCTAATTGAGCCAAATCACTTAAGCCCTTTTGTGCCTGACTTTTCCCATCTAAATTCACCAACAGTAGCAAAATAGCTCCGACATACCTGGGACACAATCCTCATTGTGTTCCCAAGCTGGGCAGGGAGACTCCCAGATAAAACGTGGCCTGAAACATTCATGCTCCAGTTTTTTTAAATGAAGGGAGGGGGATGGAGTTGGTTTTCTCTGACTGCAGTTTTATAATGATTTTTCAGATGGAATCGACACAATATTTATTTTAACTGGGCACCCTTTGTACATCTATTCCCCTGGATGGTCCTAGGAGTATATGGATTTTTCCTGCAATTTATTTCAGCGAGAGAGCAAAGTGGGAGATAAAGCAATCTCAGGTTGAGGGGAGTCATCTGCCTTATAGAAAATAAATGGGCAGCAGACAAAGCACCCTGGAAAGCTTTTGACTGAGTGAGGTTATTACTTACCCAGAAATCAAACTGCTCCAGTATTTCCAGGATGCCAAGATGGGCTGTGACAGAGCTTTTGAGCAGAGAGTGGCCTGTGCAAATCAGATTAAATTGGGAATAGCTGAGAAGTCAATGCTGCCTTTTGTGTAAAGCTCTCGTGGTGCTTCTCCACTGCAGAACCTCGGAGCAGCCCGGGGAGGGGACTTCACCTCACCCAAGGTCACTTCTGTGGCAAAAGCAGGAGACCTGGAGAAACTCCTTCCAGGTCCAGGTTTCCAGGGAGGATCCCAGGCAAAAAAAAAAAACCCAAGCAACACAATGTCTGTGATCTCAGAGGGAAAAGAGGAGATCAGGAGTGCAGCCAGTCCCTTCATCCGGGTGCCAAAGTGATGAATTGCAAAACACAGACTCTCACCCACTGTCATTAGTGGTGGCTCGAAAGCCCAAGGGGAAGAATGAGGGAAAATAAGTGTTTTGTTATTCTGTCCCCTCCCTCCGGTGGTTTTGATGGTCAAAGGACACAGAGATGGAGCCCAGAGGCAGCTCAGTGCTTTGGGTCCTTGCTGGCTACGAGAGATGTCAGGGGAGCAAACCTGCCTGGCACATCCCAGCCTCATCATTCCTTGGAACCCCTTGGGCTGGAAGAGTTCTTGTCCCTCGACTGCAAAATTCACCTGGTGGAAGGCACAGTTTCCTTTTTCCCCCAAAAAACTGAGGTGAAAGGAGATTGTTCCATTAGAACCAGGGAAAAAAAATAAATCCAACTTTTCTCTGTTTTTCTTTGTGGATTTCTCATCTTGTGGAGGGAAAGAACCGTAATTCCTGGACCTAACCTGAGCAGTTTAACCACTGCAAGTCACAGGTCAGAAGAGTGCTTTAAACAACAAATTGCAAGCTCAGAGTAGGGAAAAACCTCCAAATGTCTACACCAAACCAGTTGTTGATCCAAAAATGATGGTTATATTGATCTAGGCTGATGGGAGCAACTTATCACCTCACAGGGTACACTTGAAAAATCTCAGTCCAAAAACACTTGAGGTCTTCAGTGCAAAATCAGCCTGTTTTTCCTCTTTGACTTCTGTGGATCAATTCCTGCTCTATTAAATTTGAGCAGCTCCCATTTGCTTCAAGTGCTTCCAAACTATCAGCCAAGATTCCTCCCACAAATCACTCTCTGATGGGATCTGGAGCTGGGACACCTTGCAAAGGGACCTGATTTTCAGGAAATACCTGGCACTTCCTCCCTGGACACTCGAATCTTTTAATTTTTAACATGGCCTGGGCCATTAGGGTTGGGAACTCCAGCAATGAAGGCGTTCAGGCATGGACTTAAGGCTTTATAAGATAATTATTTTGTACAGAAAGGCTGTCATTGGCGGCGTGCTGTCCATACAATAGCTGGGATGGGAAAAGGGAAGAGTTTAAACAAGGCTCTGAGAAATCAGAAACATGCCTCTACTTTAATGGTGGTTTTTTTTCCCCCCAGACAATTAACGCGACATCCACTGACCTCCCGCAGCCCCGAGCGTGCTGACATGGGAACACACGCCCAGCTTCACCTGGAAACCAGGAATCTCCAAGGCATGGCTTGAATTAACTCAATAAACCAAACAAATGTTTGTTTTAAACGTAGCAATTAATTATCTCCTTGGGTCTCCTTCCCCAGTGCTGGCTTCCCTATCACCTCATCGCTGGCTCTGCTGCATACGATGTTCCGTTCCTTTCTTTCTTCCTAAAGATCCTAATAGGATGCAGCCGGCCAGGCCAGCAGCTTCGGAAACAAGCACAGAGCGAATTTAATAACAGGCAAACCTGCACTTAATAAAGTCTGTCATCAGTAATGTCTCCACTGAACACTTGCCAGGAGAGAATTGTTTGCACTTACTGTGTGAGCCAAGTCACAGCTTTAACAGGCAAGGCACAAATAAAACCCAGCCTTTCCCATTCTTTTCACATCTCTGTTTCAACCTACCAACAAAAACTCCGGGGCAAACAATGAAAAAACCCAGATTCAAACAGGGAAAAAAAAAAAAGCCAGCGTCCCCCCCCCCATTATTCATTACATTATGAAACACATTTCATAATCTAATAATTAGCAAGGGGACAATTTTGTTCAGCATGAATCTGGAGTCTTTTGTCATTTCGTGTTAGCACCCAGAACAAATGGACATTGTGCAGAGCGCGGGTGCCGAGACCGGCCGAGGGCTCCCGCCGTGCCAGGGCTCCCTCCTCCCCTCTCTCCAGCAAAATCGTGGTGAGGATGGGAGGATGCAGAGCAGCCACACGCTGGATGTGAGACAATCCATCCCTGGGCGCTCGGGGAGCCTGGGGAGCGCAGGACGGGCTTCGTTTGCACAGCCCTCGAGGGCGCGGGGTTGAGGCACGCAGCTCATCTGTGTGCCAGTGCCAGGCCCTGCAAAGCCAAAAGGACTCCAAGTCTTGCTCTCTGTGGCCATTTTCCCCGTGTTTTCAGCTATGCCTGGAGAAAAAAAGGTGGGAAATACCATTAAACAAGGGTTTTCTAGCCAGGCTGCCCCACGCCTGTGGCTTCACGTGGCATGGTGGAGCTCACGAGGTGCTGAGGTCAGACAATCCCAAATCCGCCAGGGCTTGCAAAACCTTTCCCTGTCCCTGTTGCAAAATCAGCCAGACATCCCTCCTGCCCAGGAGCAGATGGGAATCCCTTGGGAAGGCTCTCTGCTCCAGGAAGCGCTCCCTTGTACTGCAGAGTGAGGAGCAGGACACGGCACGTGGAGGGTTGGGGTGAAACCAAGGCCACCACAACGCTTCCCCTCCACCATGACCTCCCCAGAGGGGCTTCATTTCTGCTGGGAAGGTGGGTCCAGGTTGATTTTAAAGCCTGGAGGAGCAGGTTGAGCTGCTGCTGGTGACCATCGGGTGGTGTGTGGTGATCCCAAGGAGGAGGTTGATTATGTCCACCCAAGGAGCAAAATCTTTGGGAAAGAGCCCCAGCAGTGCTGCACCACCAGCACCTCTCCTTTGGACCTCCTGCTCTCCCTTCCTCCCTGGTCAGCACACACTCTGAGCCAGAAGCTTGTGGGTTTCTGTGATTTTGGGAGGCCGAAATTGAGAAAAAAATTATTTTAATAATACTACTAATGATAATAACGGGAAAATTAAATTAATTCCTAAAACATGGCAGTGATTTGGGAACTCCTACAAGCAAGGCTGGGATATTTTGATCCTCACAGTTTCTGTGTTTGTTTGACGGGGGAATGACTCCAGCTCAGGAAACCATGGGACATCTTTAGCTGAGTTCTGGGTGGCTCAGGGCCCAAAGGATAATTATTTGTACCTGTCCCCTTCACCTCCAGATCTACTGATATCATTATTCCTCTTTCAATGAAGGGAGAAGAATGATAAGAGGTGAAGAAGGGTCTTGCTGAGGCCCTTCAGCAGACTGAGGCCAAAAGAGGAGGAGAATCAGGTCTGTCTCCCATGTGGATGATTTGGTTCCTCGCTGCAAAAGTGAACGTGTCCCACTGCTGGTGAAGGGGTGTGAAATGAGTTTTGTTCACCCTTCTACAGCCCCTGGGGAGGTGTCAATGAGGATCCACCCATCAGGGTTCACCTCCAGCTCTCCAAACCCTGGGGCACCAAGGAGAGGATGTTGAGGGGACGATGATGATGTCCAAGAACACGCGACCATCGAGGTGACTCCCCCAGCCAAAAGCCTGTTTGACCACACTGACTCCCAGGACAACAACTGGGTGTGCTTCTACCAGATCCAATGCTTGGAGCCACGCAACAGAGAAAAATTACCCAAAAACCCTTTTAATTTCTAGGGTCTTCACCAAAAGGTGAGAGATTTTGGCGTCAAGGAGAGCAGCCCCAAAGGGGAACTTTGCTCCCGACTTTCCAGACATCCTGACCTTTGCTGGCCATTTCCAAACTGGTTAATAAAGACTTAGACGCTGCTCTGCCCTCCCCAGGGTTATTCCCGGCTCTCCGTGTTTGTGAAGGATTTAGGAGGCACCACATCCAGGAACGCGGCCAATTTCCTCATTCCTTGTTTGGGACCCGTCAACCAGAACGGGCTCTTCCCTTTGGGGGCCGAGCCTGGACTGTGGGAGTGGGATCAGCTCCAGGAGCCATGGCCTTCCCAACCCCAGCCACTCTGCCCCCACCATCACCTTTCACGTGTCCCCAGCGCCGAGGTGGCCGCCAGCTGAAGCAAGGACAAAGCCATCGGCGCCAGGTTCGCCTGGAGAGGCCCATCCTGGTCAGCACCTGAGGAGTAAAGTCAGTGTGAGAGTTGTGCTCCCACATTTGGGCATCTAAAAACTGGGAGAAGCAAGGAAAACAAGGAGTTTGTCCCTATCTGTGACTGCTACCGGCTGATTCTCCGATCCCAGCTGGGATCCCTTCCCCAGGGAACACAGCCCATGGAGGAGAGGGGGTGTTGCTGGAGCAAAGATGGGAAGGGGATGTGTTCACCAGGGCTGCAGGGACACAGAGCAAACTGGTCAAACTGGCAGCCAGCACTGCTCCTCCCTGGAGGCCATCCTGGAGCTGGAGGTGAGGGATGGCTCACCTGCCTCCCTGGAGTGTTCGGGGCGAGCCTGGATGTGCTGGGAAGGATCGAAAATCCCAGGGAAGGAAGCAAACTCTCCCAAAACTGGAGGATGTTGAGGAGACATGGACAAAACTCCCAGAATTTTGTCGGGGGGGAGTCAGGGTGTTACCCACAGAGCTTTTCTTCCCACAGGATATCCAGATACTCACTGGGGCCTCCGATCCCTCTCGGAGGTGCTGCCGCCGTTTAAATCAGCACCAACATATGGAAGGCTCCCAGTGTTGTGCTTCTGTCAGAGGAAACCATTGTTCAGCTTCTCTACAGGAAGGATGTCTCACTGCTTATTACCAGCTTGAATAATTGTTTGGAATGTTTTATTTGACATTTATTCAAGGGACTTGGAAACCCGCACAGTTTCTCTCTCTCGAGAGGATAACAACAACAAAAAAACGAATTTAAGAAAAAAAAAAAAAACACCCAAGAAAGCCCAAACTGGAGCCAACAGCTTCAGATGGCAGCAAGATTTTTAAAATGTAAATAGATAGTAAAGCAAGTAAGGCCTCCTTGCTTGGGCAGAGGAAAGGGGAAAGAAAGTAAAAAGATGCAATATTTTATCATCCGTATCTTTAAAATATCTTCCAGGCTTTCGTTATTAAGGATGGTGTGTCAATATTAAGGATTGATACAAAGAGGACTGAAACAAAGAGAGGGAACAGGCAAGGAAGAAAAATCCCTCATCACTGGACAGAAAGCACAGGCAGCTCTGCCCTCAAACTCTGACACAGGCTGGCAAAGCGCCACAAACCCCAAATTCCTGAAATACATGGGGTAGGAACCCTCTGTTCCTACTTAAGTGGGTTAAAAGATGCACAGAGGAAATACTGCTCCATACCTGCCCTGGATTGATGCTTCAAAGGGGGATTCTGGTTGTAATAATGAAGAAAAAAAAAAAAAAGGGTTATTTTTTGGATGCTGCAACAAAGGTAGTGGAAGAACATGGTTTGCTTTCTTCAGGTCTGACAATTTAAATTTGAGTTGTAGCAAAAGCTCAAGCAGGTTTGAACGTTTTCTGGGCCAGGAAATAATTACTGCAGGTAAAATACCAGCTCCACATTGGACATGAAACCTGCTGGGGCCACGCTGGTGTGTTGGAAGATTCCCCTGAAGAACGAAGTACAAGGACCACTTTCAACCAGGGGAAGAGTCAAGATCAGCTGAACTCCTGCCTGTGGTGCTGCAGAGCAATTGAAGAAGAAAAGATCCCCAGATCTTTCTCTTCTCAGCCACGTTCTCAATATTCTGTATCGGGCCATCTACTCAAGAGGGATTAGGGAAAGAGAAGCACAGTGGGATTCCAGCCCCTTGTGTGCCTTTCAGAATCATAGAATTCCAGAATTGTTTAGGTTGGAAAAGCCCTCCAAGACCATCCAGTCCATCCATTCCCCCAGCACTGCCAAGGCCACCACTGACCCATGTCCCCCAGGTGCCACATCCACACGGCTTTTAAATCCCCCCAGGGATGGGGACTCCAGCACTGCCCTGGGCAGCTGTGCCAGGGCTGGGAATAACCATAGACAAAAAAAACCTCTGCTCCCCGTGAGGCTGAGCAGACAATCCAGAGCCCAGCCCTGAAAATCAGAGCCTGGAAAACTGCTCCAGTGGCTGTGGTCCTCCAAACTCCCCCAGTAGCTGAGTACCTGTGCATGAGCCTTCGTTTCCAAGGAGCAAGGGAATGCTGCTGCTGCTCCACTCTCCAGAGCTCCTGGGTGCTTCCCAGCTGTTCATTGTCCACAGGCAGCTCTGGAAAGGAAATTGTACCTGCAGACCCAGCAGCTCCCAAAAGCTGTAATTTCTCTTGTGTTTTGTGGAACAATTTGTCTGGGAGAACAAAAATGACTGGCACAGGGTGCCCAGAGAAGCTGTGGCTGCCCCTGGATCCCTGGAAGTGTCCAAGGCCAGGCTGGATGGGGCTTGGAGCCACCTGGGATTGTGGAAGGTGTCCCTGCCTGTGGCAGGGGGTGGCACTGGGTGGTCTTTGAGGTCCCTTCCAACCCAAACCATTCCATGAGTCTCAGTTCCCACTTCCATCTCCCTCTCCATGTTTCTTCCTTCCCAGTCAGTTTCCCGTTGACTTTTGTCAGCCGTGCTGCCCAGCCCCCTTGAGCCACTCTCTCCGTGTTTACACACACGATTTTAGCTAAAACTGTCCCATCTTTGCCCAAATTTCAGCAGGCAGGCCACGATCACACGCCTCCAGGGAACAATCCCACTTCCAGCTCAATGATTAATTCCTCTTTATCCATCATAATGAGGTCCAGATTAGAGTTACCTTGAATTGTGGTCCAAACAACTTATGTCAGAATATAATTACCTGGAGGTGCTGAGAACTTTAATGACACTCCCACGGGGGATTTTTTACTTGAAGGATCTGAAGTCAGTCTACTCATATTTCCTCTCTGCACACTCCGGGAGAGCATGTAACCTATTTTAAATGTCATCCTTATTTAGATTTACGCACCTCAAATCCCCAGAACTCGAGGAGCCTCCGCAGTAAACACGAGCACCAAACTCTCCAAAAATAACAGCCCTGGGCTGAGAGTCACTCATGAAACAACAATGAGAACAAACCCACACATCTCGGCTCCTCTTGCCCCCTCTGCCCAGCAGGATTAAATCAGGGAGAGAGAGATTGCAGCGCATACCTGCAGCTATAAAACACACCTTGTTCTGAGCAAACTCCCTTCAAAAAGTCAGGAGGAGGCCTCCAGGCAGGCACCGAGCTTTGCACGGCCAAAAACTGAACAGGGATCACTCACCAGTTACTGCCACGGGTAAAACAGACTCAGCTGGGGGAAATTAATTGAATTTATTCCAGCAGCTTCCCAAAAGCCAGTCCTGAAGCCCCTGGCTGCCAAAACCTGGCCACACAAACCCAATCCAAGGAGGTTTCACCCCACTCTGTGGTCCATCTTGGATGGGAGACTCCCGTGTGCTGCTCCCACGGCTTGGGGGTCATGGAATCACACAATCCTTAAGGTTGGAAAAGACCTCCAAGGTCTTCAAGTCCAATCATCAAGTGTAGGATACAACAGCAACAATATCTGTGCTGGGGTAGGACCCACAGCTTTGAAAGACCAGACCGAATAAAAGCCTGCCTGTCATCAAAAAAGTTCCAAAATTAGTACGAGAGCAGCACAAAAACTTTGGTCAATCAGGTCAGAGAACGCGCCAGGAAAAACAGTCCTAACATCACCCAAAGGATTTCAAAATACAGAAAGATGAAGAAAATTAAAAAAAAAAAACATCAAGACTTCAAGTTAAAATTCAAGTAGGCTTCAAACTTCCCCTTGCTGGCCTGACAACTGGGATTTTGTGTGAAAATGCAAGGAAAAAACTGGGTATAGACAAGAAAAATAGGTGTAAGAAGTTTATTTCTGAGAGCAGAGCTGAGCTCTTTTGTGCAGTCACAAGAGACCGTGTAAGTGAGAACGATCTTGTTCAGCAAGTTCCCAGGGGATCTGCCTGGGAAGACGAGTGGGAGGGAGGAAGGGTTAAAAATATTTTTCAGAGCAAGCTTGGCTGCGGGATGTGTCTCCAGAGGGCCTGGAGCACAGGAGGGGCTGGAGATAAACAGACATCTGGAGGTGCCATCCTCCTCTCGAGGCTGGCGGCACAATATTGATAACATGGGGAAAGAGGAACCTGGAAATTCCCAGAGGAGGAGCACGAGGGTAGAGCACAGGTCACAGCTCTGGCTGTGGAGGAAAAGGGAGGAAATGATGAGCAGGCATTTCTGCACGGGGCAGGAGAAACCTTCCAGAGCCAAAGGATGGGGGGAAAGCCACAAAGGGCATTTCTAGAAGAGAACCCAGGCGTTGTCCTGGGTAGGCTGAACATTGGGCAAAAATACCTCCCAAATCCAACATTATGAAGGATTCAAGCCACAACCCCCTTTTTACAAAGCCATCCGACCATGGACACCTCGTTAGCATTTTCAGTCCGAGGTTGTTTCATCTCCAGGAGCTACAAGAACAAATCTCCGCGGGACGTAAGTTGGGCAGGAGCAAAGGGGAGAAGGAACAACTTCTCGTTGTCTCAAGGAGTGGAATTCCTCAGGAGGGACTTGCCAAGAGCACTGGAGCGATGAGAACCCCGTGACACCACGCTGACAACACTTTTCTTGCCTCTCCAAAGCCCTCCTTGCCCTGGCTGTGCTGTTCCCCCTCCGCGGGTACACAGAGTTCTTGGTGCATCTGTAAGGAAAGGACTTCTCCTCTCAAGCCTTTCTGGTCACCACAAATGAAATGTGGTAACCAAGGTTACCGGGGTTCTGCTCCTGTGAGTTTTGTTCCCAGAGAAAGCAAAGTTCCCCCTCCCTCCTTTGGAGCTGCAGTGATGGGATGGAACGGGGCTCTGTTGTACCAAACCCTGAGCACAGGAACACAGGTCCCACACCCCAAACAGAGCAGTCAAGAAATCACAGAATCATGGAATGGTTTGGCTTGAGTTGGAAGGGACGTTAAAGACCATCTTCCAACTCCCTGCCACGTGCAGGGACACCTTCCACTATCCCACAGTGCTCCAAGCTCTGTCCAACCTGGTTTTGGAAGCTTCCAGGGATGGAGCAGCCACAGCTTCTCTGGGCAACCTGTGCCAGGGCCTCCCAACGCTCTCAGCCAGGAATTCTTTCCCAATTTCCCATCTAGCCCTGTCCTCCCGTAGCTAAAGCCATTCCCCCTTGTCCTGTCACTCCATGTCCTTATCCAAAGTCCCTCTCCAGTCTTCCTGTAAGCCCCCTTTAGGTTCTGGCAGCTCTCCCCAAATCCTTCTCTTCACAACCAGAGCTTCACCCCTCCTCACCCTTCCAGTTCCCAGCATCCTGCGTCCCCACCCTGGCACACACCAAATTTCCCTTTCCATTTTCCTTGCTGCCTCCTGCAGGAGCATCTCTTCGGCAATTCCTTTGCAACACAGCAAGAATTCCTGGGGTGAACTGCAGGTTGCTCCCTAGAGAGCCCCAAGGGACCCTGGCAGCTCAGTGCAGCTCTGCTGGGAAATCCTGAGATGCTCGATGTAGGGGTTTTTTTATCTCAGGGCAGTTCCTGCTGCAAGGAATGGGTCAGAACTGGGCCAGCCCTCGCACGCAGTGAGGGATTGATGGCATTCCTGATTACCCAGCTGGAGGAGAGGATGTTGTACTCCTGTTTCTGGGAATGACCCTGAGCCAAGCGAGGATCAAGCACCCCTGAACCTCCTGGGAAGAGGCTGCAGATCTCGAGCAGCAACAAGGGAACCAGTGATCAACAAACTCCCTCATTTTGCCGTTTCTAGCCTCAGACTCCAAGGATGTGTCTGGTTTCCCCTTTCCAAGGGCTAAGAGAGAACCTGAGGGAACATCCAGCTGCTGTACCCAGACATTTTGTGCACCTGCGCTTTATAAACACAGCAGAATGGATCTTAAACTTTTTTTTTAGCTGTTTTAGGGTTTTTGTCTTCAGAAATTCCCCTTTCCTTGGAGAACTTGGTCACCTGTGGTCGAGGTGGCATCACAAGATGGGGCAGCCAGGCTGGGGGTCCGTTTCCAGGTCATGTTATTTATTATTATTTAAATTCAGGTTTTACTTCAGTAACTTTACTAGAAATGTGCTGAATCCGTTCTATTTCTCTTTTTTTTTTTCCCCTAAGCCTTCCCCTGAGACATTCTGAACTGAACATTTCAGGTATCTCAAAAAGGGAACAAAACACGGCTCAGATCCCAAAATAACCATCATCAGAGGCAACACAGGAGCAGGGAAACAGCTCTGCTCTTGGTTTTCTTTCTCCTAGCCTCTTTTTATCTTCACTTGGGAGGAGAACAGAGGAACTTCTGCTCCTTGCTCTGCTGATTTGGGGCAAGGGCTCCATGCAGGGGTCAGCAGCCCCACAGGAACTTCAGACTAGGGTCTTTTAAGCACTTTGACCTGGATTTATCCAAATGAATCAAGGCTGTCCCCTTCCTTACATCCACAGGAGGATTTTGGGTGTTCAGAGTCTTCTTTAGCTGAGCTTTTCCTCCCAAGCCTGAGAGGGGATTCACTCTGCATAGTTTTCCCATTATTTTGCTTTTTTCCCCACTTTCCTCCCACAAGAGGCAGCTCTACAGCAGCACTGAGGCTGAGAGTGGATTTTTTAACACAACAGGAAAGTTCAAAGCCCCCTCTGTGAATCAAGTGACGCCTCTGTGGAAAGAAGGATGAGTCTCCATGGAAGGGAATCCAGAGGGTTCATTCCATGCAGATCAGGTGTGATACAGCAGCAAAAAGCCACTGGTGAAGCAAAGGCACAAACAACTCAGCCTCAGGGCTGGGCTTTGAACCAGAAACCACCATTTCCCCCAAACCCCTGCAGCTTTTCTTTCTGGACAGGCTTCACCAGCTCCCTTTTCTTCCACTGGAAATGAGAGGAAATCTGGCTTCATATGATACGTAAATAACTGAAAGTCTCTGACTTAGAGACAAAAGAAAGGGGAAAAAAATAGGAAAAAAAAGGCAATTCAATTAAGTCACAATAATTTATCTGGTGTGATGCCCTGCACTGGTTGCGACACGTTTTCCCTAAACTTCAGCCCTGTGCAGGTGTCAGTGAACTCATCAAGGGCTGACTGACAGCCTGGAGGATGTTTCCAACCCGTTAAGGAATGAATTCCTCAGGAAAAGCTAAGAGCATCCTTCACCTTTTGCCTCGGAATCATGGAATCCCGGAATGAGTTGGGCTGGGAGGGATCTTGGGGATCATCTCATTCCACCCCATCCATGGGCAGGGACACCTTCCACCAGCCCAGGAGGCTCCAAGCCCCATCCAGCCTGGCCTTGGACACTTCCAGGGATCCAGGGGCAGCCACAGCTTCTCTGGGCACCCTGTGCCCACACTTTGGGGGGAACAGGGAGGAAAACCTAAATCTGGATGAGGTTGCACAGACAGCTGCACACCCAGAGCAGAAAAACGGGGATTTAAATTATCCCAAAACCTCTCCAATGTCCAGCTCACACAGAAAATGCTGATTTGCTCCTCGCTGTCCTGTTAGCAGGATGGGAATGTGGACAGCAATGGGAAAACTGCTGGGAGAAGGCCATGAGTCCCAAAGCAGCATCTTCATGGCTCAGCCTTTGAGGGCTCTCTGCACCAGTGCACAAACCGTGCTGGAAGCGTTGGACGGGCAGGATTCCCACAGAAGGGATGAGAACACCTCCGTGGAGAGCAGGAGACGCCCGGCCACGGCAGGCTGGCTGCAGACAGTCCGAAACCTTCACTTCCAACAAAAGGTTGATCCAGGACAGGGGGAAAATGCCTCCCTGGCCCACTCCAGCAGCCGTCTTCCCTCGCCGCGGGCTGTGCCAGAGGAATCCTCGGGGCTCTTTGTGCACACATTGGGCTTGGATTGAAAATGATTGTTGTTCCTCCCCGCTGCTGCTGCCAAGACAGAGCAGATGGGTGAGCTCAGCACTGTCTGGGAGCCACAGGCAGCAGGAGCTTCCCAGGAACTGAATTCTCCTGCATCCCAGAGGGACCAGCGAGTGCAAGACGGAGTTTAACAGATCCTGGATGATGCTGAGCTGTCCCTCCTCATGTCCCACAGCACCAGGGAGAGGGGCTGGCTTCTAGAACTGGTGTTAGGAAGAAACTCTTTGCTCTAAAGGTGGTGAGGCCCTGGCACAGGTTTCCCAGAGAGGCTGTGGCTGCTCCGTCCCTGAAGTGTCCAAGGCCAGGTTGGACAGGGCTTGGAGCAACCTGGTCTGACCTGACATTGGGATTTCTTTCTCCCTGTTTCAAGCAGACTCAAACTGTAAGTTTTCTTCCTTAAATTACAGTCATGGAATCATGGAATTGTTGGGTTGGAAGGGATCTTGAAGCTCATCCAGTTCCACCCCCCTGCCATGGGCAGGGACACCTTCCACTATCCCAGGGTGCTCCAAGCCCCGTCCAGCCTGGCTTTGGACACTTCCAGGGATCCGGGGACATCCATAACCACCCTGCATCCCTTCTCCTCTCACTCCACATTGATTTAATCCCTTTAATGACTTCCCTTGGCAGAAGGGGCTGAAAGGACACAATGTCCATCTCTCCCTGCGAGGTGGATGAGACACACGCACACACAGAGGAAGGAGCACATCCCAACCCTTTCTGTGCCCACTCCCTCCTCCCACATTCCCCATAGGATCCCATCCCACGCCTGCTGCTGGTTTGTCCTTTTTCTCTGACCTCTCCAAGGGCCATCACGTTCCCAGGAGGGTTTATTGTTAGAACTTGCACCCACCTCACCTACACAAACAAACAGCAGCCAGCGGAAGGGACACCCTTCCCAAACCCAGCCAAGCCCAAAACATTTGTGTTTCATTTGCTGTGCAGCAGTGATTTTAATCTGCAGCACGCACCAAGCAAGCCCAGGCCTTGGCTTTGAGAAGAGAAATCTCTTCTCAGCCCTGCTCTGTCACAACCACATCCCACCGGGGCAGGGGACAGCAGGGCCTTTTAGAGTTGAGGGGGAAAATGGCATAATTCAAGATTTTTAACCCCATCTTCAGAAGAAAGAAAGTTGCAGGGAATGCAGGGAATCATGGAATGGGTTGGGTTGGAAAGGATATTAAAGATCATCTCGTTCCACCCCTGGAGCAGGGACACCTTCCACTATCCCAGGTGGATCCAAGCCCCATCCAGGCCTTGGCCACTCCCAGGGATCCAGGGGCAGCCACAGCTTCTCTGGGCACCCTGTGCCAGGGCCTCCCCACCCTCCCAGGGAACAATTCCTTCCCCATATCCCATCCATCCCTGCCCTCTGGCAGTGGGAAGCCATTCCCTGTGTCCTATGATCCCGATGGTCCATTCAGGATGGAATACAGTGAATGGGAGCAGGTCAGCTCTGACAGCTCAAGGCGTTTAGGAGGCACCACAATTTGCATTTCTTTGTGCCAGCAAAGGGAGAAGGGAAGTGTCTGCTGGTACAGGATGAGCTTCAGCACTTACCTCAAGAGCTTCCACAGGGAAATACGACAAAATTCCCTATTGTTGCACAGGAAACACATCTTTCAGCAGTCTTCAGCATCCAACCTGCCTCTGGGACCTTCCCTGAGTGCTGCTGACATCCCTCCTGACCTGGAGCACAGAACTTCCTCCTCATTCCCCTGGGATGGGCAAGGGCTGCAAAGAACCCCAGAGCACAGGGAGGGCAGCGATCCCAACCAGAGCCAGGAGGGTGCGGGAAGCCTCCAGATCCTGGAGAAGGGAAGGCTCTGGGGAAACCTTCAAACACCTTCCACTGCCTAAAGGGGCTCCAGGAGAGCTGGAGAGGGACTTGGGACAAGGCATGGAGGAACAGGACACAGGGAATGGCTTCCCACTGCCAGAGGAAGGGATAGATGGGATATTGGGAAGGAATTGTTCCCTGTGAGGGTGGTGAGGCCCTGGTACAGGGTGCCCAGAGCAGCTGTGGCTGCCCCTGGATCCCTGGGAGTGCCCAAGGCCAGGTTGGAGCAAGCTGGGCTAGTGGAAGGAGTCCCTGCCCCTGGCAGGGAGTGGAACTGGATGGGCTTTCAGGTCCCAACTTCTGGTTTGAGGCACTCGAGCACCTTGGACCGATATTCCACATCTCTCTCCCAAAAATCCTGTGACCCATCCTTCCAGCTCCTCTTTTCCAGCTCCTCTGTTATCCTTTCTCCAGCGCTTCCCAAGCAGAGGCCCAAGGAAAGGCCGTGGCCAGACGCAGCTCTGAGGCTGACAAGATAAAGAGTTAAAGCAGGCAAAGCCAAACCTTTGGAAGAAAAAGGCTTCTGCAATAAATCAGATATTAGAAGGCAGGAAGGTGCTGTATGGAGGAATCAAAGTCCGGAACAGGATGTATATAAAGCAAATATTGAACTAACTTTGATAAGACAGAAAAATGGAAGATATTTTTGTTGGGGTTGAGCGAAGGCTCAATTTGAACCATTAGAAATTTCCTGTTTCACCCGTGTGGGGCGGTTTTGCAGTGATCTATACAATGCATTGTGTGCCTGCTGATTTCCTAGCCCTGAATGGGTCACCCAGCATTTTACTTTCCATGCTTGGTTTTGTTTTGTTTTTTGGGTTTTTTGGGTTTTGTGTTTTTTTTTTTTTTTTTGTCTGTCCTGGAGCAATAAAGCTATTGAAATCCTCCAGGCCTTGCCCATTGGGTGTTTTCTTTCCTACCAAGACATCAAACTGCCCTGAAGGTTTATTTTAAGCCAATTCAATAGGAGAGATCACACGAGCACCTTGTGGAACGTGTACAATGGGAGCCAAACCCAGGGCTATTCAATTAACAAGTGCTCCATTTCCATGCAATTCCTGTTGGGAATTCATTCCTTTAATTAGGCGGGTAATTTATGAAGCTAAAGAGGCACCGTTTGTCGGTGGACACGTAGGCAGAGAAATTCCAGATGAGTTCACATGGAAGGAAGAGGAGCTTGTGAAAAGCTAAGGAGAGCTGGAAACCTCTCCAGATACAACCAGACTCACCAAAATGAGGTAATTGAGAGCAAGAAACAGGACCGGAACCCCTGACCTGGGATATGTTCAGGAAAATCTACCTCATCTCTCTTAGGAAATGAAACTCAGACAGTTCCCCATCATCTAAACCCTTTCAAAGCATTTTAAATTTTCCTTTTTTTTTCACAGAAAGGGTTGTCCAGCCCTGGCACAGCTGCCCAGGGCAGTGGTGGAGTCCCCATCCCTGGGGGGATTTAACAGCCCTGTGGATGTGGCACTTGGGGACATGGGTCAGTGGTGGCCTTGGCCGTGCTGGGGGAATGGTTGGACTGGATGGTCTTGGAGAGCTTTTAAGCAATGTGTAACAACCCTTTCCCTGAAAAATTTTCCCTAAAATCCAACCTAAACCTCCCCTGGCCCAGCCTGAGGCCGTTCCCTCTCCTCCTGTCCCTGTTCCCTGGGAGCAGAGCCCGACCCCCCCCGGCTGCCCCCTCCTGTCAGGGAGTTGTGCAGAGCCACAAGGTCCCCCCTGAGCCTCCTTTGCTCCAGGCTGAGCCCCTTTCCCAGCTCCCTCAGCCATTCCTGGAGCTCCAGACCCTTCCCCAGATCCTTTCCCTTCCTCTGGACGTGCTCAATGTCTCAATGAGACCCCAAAACCACCCCCAGGACTGGAGGTGCCCCAGCAGTGCCAGCCCTGGCCCTGCTGCCTCCCCAGTGCTGACACAAAAATTCCTGATTCACAGGTGGGAGCTGCTTTCCAAAGCCAGCTGCACAGCAAGGGAAAATTCCTGGATTCCAATCCAAAGTCCATGCCCCAGAAGCTGCTGGTTTATGTGCACACCTGGAATATGCAAAGCAGGCTGGATTTAACAGGCTGGTTTTACATAAACCGCTCATAAAAACCGAATCGAGCACAAAACCTCCCCCCAGCGAATGCAAAAGTGATGTAAAACAGAGCCAGAAAATCAGCTGCAGGCTCAGCTTCACCAGCCAAAATCTGATTCAGGCTCAGCTCCTCAGGGAAAGAAGGGTAAGGTGGGATTGCCCTCTCCATGGCAGGCGGATTTTAGATCCACGGATCTCGAAGCTGCATCCTCATTTCTGTGAGCACAAGGAGGAAGGTTTAGCCCCTCTATTTGTAAATCTGCAAACAGCAACTTAGGCTCTCACACAGCTGCTGAAAAACAGAGACAGCAGCACAAAGCAGATGAATCTTCTCCTAGTTTGAATTTTACCCAATTAAAAGCCAGAGCGACAAGGTCTAAACTTAAAATAGCAGCTAAAAAAAACCCACAAAACCTTAAATTTTTGTATTTTAATTTGGATACAAACTACTCACCTTTCTGCCAATTTAAAGATTTGAAATGCAAACCACTGAAAGTTTAAAAATTCCAGTTTAGGAACCTGTGAGTTTATTAAAAGAGTCAAAGCCAGGCAGTGGATGGATACTGTTTATTGGTTCTTTCCATCACATCTCGAGTTACAGGTGTAAAAGTCACACAGACTGCAGGTATAAACATGTAAAACAATACAAAAATAAATGGAAAGGTAAATTTTATATTTACTGAATCAAGTTGTGTAATAAATACGAGAGGCAAAAAGCTTCAATCACACCATTCAGCTGAACTGAAGTTACAGTAGTGTTTGTAAAGAACACGTTTTTAACTTAAAGTTGCAAATATTAAAGCATTGAGAACTAGTATAAAAGTGAATTTTGGCACATTGTAAAGTGAGAAGTGTTACGTCAGGATCTGGCTGTTGTGTAAAAATGAAGCGATTTCTCCCGAGCTCTCTGAGGTACATTTTTAACAACCTAAGATTAGCTGAACCTTGTGATTCTAACAACTCACAGTTTACAATTCACTATACTAGTCACAATTTTTTTTCCCTTTTCAAGAATACCAAAGTATTCCAGAGCTTAAATCTGTGCAAATTCAGACAAGTTTCAATTAAAAAATAACAGTAATTAAAAAAAAAAACCCCAGCTTATTAGGGAACCCTTACGTGCAACTTAACTCCTCCCTGCAATCCGGTGTGTTAATTGCAAAGTGTAAAACTGGATTAATCCCAAATTGCACAGCTTAATAGAAAATACTCCCAGATTGCAGAGCAGCTCGAGTTGCAAAGGTTCCCCTGCTAAGTTTCTCACATTTGAATCCCTATAACTTCAGTAACTTCTGATCACACTCATTCTCGGTGAGGAGAAAGTAAAAAAACAAAAAACACCACCACAAGCTGCTAACAAAGGTCAGCAAAGCGTGGAAACCCCTTGAGGACTCTTCAGCACTTCCCAAGCTCAGGAATGCCTGGACACAAATTTTCCAAGTACAGTAAAAGAGAAAAGGAACAGTGTAATGGCACTTTTGCTGTATCCAAACATCGGTGGGTTAGAAATGGTGCTTTTTTTGTTGTTGTTTTTTAATCCTACAGTAGCAATAAAACGTTCAAACCTCGATCCTTCCGAGTAGCTCCGTCCTCACCTCGACTTCCGAGGAGCAAGGACAGCAAATCCCCTGGGATGGGGATTCCATACAG
Organism: Dicrurus megarhynchus; assembly: GCA_013399195.1. Taxonomy (NCBI): domain Eukaryota; kingdom Metazoa; phylum Chordata; class Aves; order Passeriformes; family Dicruridae; genus Dicrurus; species Dicrurus megarhynchus. Next base: position 265,675 of record VXAD01001921.1, on the reverse strand, counting down.
TACAAACAGCTCTGACCAGAGTACAAAAGTTAAGCTCTTCTTTAAAAAAAAAAAAAAAAATCAAAAAGCGCTGCTGATCGTTAGAATCGACTCCCAAAAAATCAGCAACTGCCCTTCAACAGCAGCAGCATCAGGCATTTACATATTTCAGTCCTCAAAGAGTTTTCTTTTAAACAGTTTAACCATTTGTGCTAATATTTGTCACTAGGTTAAAGTTTTAAGTCCTTTCACCAAAACCGTTTTTTTTTTTTCCTTTAAAAAAAAAGGGGGGGCGTGCAACCCCCGACATCCATTTATTTTGGGGAATAAATGGTGTCATCTGCAAGGCACTACTACATTTCAAGGATACCATTGTCACAGTTTCACTATTTCGGCATTTTTTTTCTTTTTTCTTTTTCATTTCTGCTTGAAAGTCACAGTTCAAAAATAAAGGATAAAAATTGAGGTAATCAATTTCTTTCAATACCAAAATACATGAATTGAGCCAGTACCAGTCTGGTGAAAGGTCTTTGTAATACACAGCTATGACCATAGAGCACATGCAGCACAGGAGAGGAGGGTGCTAGGCCTTTGTTCCGAGCTCTTCTGCTCCACTTTTTAAGGAACAGCTCAAATTGCACAGTCACACACCAATTATTTCCTTTTTTTTTCCTTCACAGGGCTTGGAATTCCAGCTGGATCAGCCCCGTCCATATTGATGTGAGAGCTGCACAAATGGGAGTTCTTAAAAAGAGTTCAGCAGAGCAAAAATCAGCTACAGCATCTTCATCTATTTTCAATCAATTGCACTTAAATCTACTCTTTATCGACTCACAAGTTGAGACAAAGCCTCCACCACGTGCCTGCTGTCCCAACCACTGGAATTTCTTCCCACGTCACATCCCACTAACTCTAGAAATATGGCTTTGCAGATGAGACAACTGGGACTGGAAAAGCTGGGTTTACACTGAGTTAATTGGCAAAGCAATTAGAATTGGGGATTTCAATTTCCTAATGCCCCTTTTTATTGCAGCGCTAGCACCAGAATTTCGGGGACTCCTAAAAATTCTGGGCTGCGAAATCATTTCATGCAACCAACTGGACTTAGCTGTAAACCCCTGCCAGCCCCCCAAACCCACTGCTAGCTACCTTTGCTCTACAGGCACTACAGGATATTAAGACTAAGATTTAGCCATGCATAGATAAAACTCACGAGCTTTATCAGGATGCTCCACACTTGTGATCCAGGGAATACCCCAGGAAAGCCTAAAAACACAAACTAATTGCTGGCTTTTACTGGCCTCTAACAGGATACAAGTAGGGTTTTTTTTTTTATATAAAGTCTCGTGGTGTGCAAAAAAAAAAATAAAATAAACTATTAAAGTCTTCAATTCAGACAGCTTTTTAAATCTAGGAGGAAAGCAAGGAATGAAACCTTATCAATATTTCTATCCCAGCCTGCAGCACCTGGAATTCCACCTCTGCACTGTGGAACACCCACAGCACAAGCACCCAGCAAAGAAGACCAAAACCACCTAAAATGTGCTTCAGGTCGCTGAAATTTCACTCATTTCATATTCCAAAGGTAAAAAATACATCTCTTAAGTAAAGCATAAACTCTAATTTAGCCTCAGGTTTGATGGCAGGGGTTAAATCTCATTTTCCTGCCACGGGATGAGGCTGTGCAGACAAGTTTGAAGTATTTTAAGTGTCCTGCAAGAGATTTTTTCATTCCATTTCTTTGCTGTAGCACAAACATCTGGTCAGAAAGAAAAGCTTGCAGTTGCATTAAAAGATTGAGCTGTCCCTAAGGCAAAGGAGTATGAAAATAAAGAATTCCTGCTGGGCTGTTCTCACCTCAATTCTGAACACACGCGTGCTACAATAATCTCCTTTATTCAAATAAACTCCAAGAATTACCTGTAGGTAGCTGCTAAGGTATTTTATAACCCTTCAGTCAGTGATTCATAAAGTCTCCTTTAAAATTACACTGAATTAAGTCAGGACAGGCTGCCAGCATTCCTGTTCTATCATTTAGGAACTATAAAAATTCTGTTGCAAGTACTTAAAAGCTGATTTCTCGTCAGCGCAGTGAAATGTTCCGGCGTGCAAACTCTTCTGGAAGCTCCACAAACAAGTTCCTGCCTCTTTCAAGTAACATCTTTTGCTATTTTTTACCTTTGGAAATCATTCATCTTCATGAAAAAGGAATTCTTCAACTGAAGAATCTCCCCCTTGCCTTGCCTTGCTTAGTTTTTTAGGATTTCAACAGGAATCCTCCAGAGATAATCTAAGCAACAGCAAGGTGCACATTGCAGCCAGTCAGGAAATATTTTCCAGAATCCCAATGAGAGCACTGGGAAGAAATTAAGATTTCTCCACTGATTTCACCCTGAAATGTATAAATATCTTTTCTTTTAAAAAGTCAGAATTTCAAGTGCAGACTCAAACTGTGCCGAGGTTTTGAGACGGGCTGTGCCCCTGGCAAAGGTGGGGGTGGGAGTGTTCCCTCATCCCTCACTTCGGGAACATCCCAACAGCTCTGGGATTAGGGACTCTTCTGAGTTCTTCCCACTGTTTCCACAGTTTTCTCTTTGGGAACGTCCTATCAGCTGTGGGATTAGGGACTCTGAGAAAGTGTTCCCCCATTTCTCGCTTTGGGAACACGCCAACAGCTCTGGGATTAGGGATTCTTCTGAATTTTTCCCACTGTTCCCCCATTTCTCGCTTTGGGAACACGCCAACAGCTCTGGGATGAGGTGCTCATCTGAGCTTTTCCCACTGTTCCCCCATTTCTCGCTTTGGGAACATCCTGAGAGCTGTGGGAGTAGGGACTCTTTTGAGTTTTTCCCACTGTTTCCACTTTTTCACATTGGGAATGCCCTAGCAGCTATGGGATTAGGTGCTCATCTGAGCTTTTCCCATTGTTCCCCCATTTCTCGCTTTGGGAACATCCCAACAGTTCTGGGATCAGGTGCCCATCTGACCTTTTCCCACTGTTATCCTATTTCTTGCTTTAAGAACATCCTGACAGCTCTGGGATTAGGGACTCCGAGAAAGTGTTCCCCCATTTTTCGCTTTGGGAACACACCAACAGCTCTGGGATTAGGTACTCAATTCTGAATTTTTCCCACTGTTCCCCCATTTCTCACTTTGGGAACACACCAACAGCTCTGGGATTAGGTACTCAATTCTGAATTTTTCCCACTGTTCCCCCATTTCTCGCTTTGGGAACATCCCAGCAGCTTTGGGATTAGGTGCTCACCCAAACTTTTCCCATTGTTCACCCATTTCTCACTTTGGGAACATCCCAACAGCTCTGGGATTAGGGACTCTTCTGAGTTCTTCCCACTGTTTCCACAGTTTTCTCTTTGACAACATCCTGACAGCTCTGGGATTAGGGACTCTGAGAAAGTGTTCCCCCATTTCTCGCTTTGGGAACACGCCAACAGCTCTGGGATTAGGGATTCTTCTGAATTTTTCCCACTGTTCCCCCATTTCTTGCTTTGGGAACATCCCAGGAGCTTTGCGATTAGGTGCTCACCCAAACTTTTCCCATTGTTCCCCCATTTCTTGCTTTGGGAACACACCAAGAACTGTGGGATTAGGGACCCAATTCTGAGTTTTTCCCATTGTTCCCCCATTTCTCGCTTTGGGAACACCTCACCAGCTGTAAATTCATGGATTCTAAGTTTTATAATCATTTCCCCATTTCTTGCTCTGGGAACACCATGACATCTGAGAGATTAGGGACTTTTCAGAGTTCTTCCCATTGTTCCCACATTTCTTGTTTTGGGAACACCCCAAGAGCTGTGGGATTAGGTGCTCATCAGAGTTTTTCCCATTGTTCCCCCATTTCTCGCTTTGGGAACACCATGACAGCTCTGGGATTAAGGTCTCTGAGGAAGTGTTCCCCCTTTTCTCACTTTGAGGACAACCTAAAATCTGTGGGATCAGGGACTCTTTCGGATTTTCCCCATTGTTCCCCCATTTCTCGCTTTGGGAACACCCCAACAACTGTGGGATATGGGATTCTTTTAAATTTTTTCATTATTCCCTTATTTCTTGCTTCAGGAACATCCCAACAGCTCTGGGATTAGGGATTCTTCTGAGTTTTTCCCACTGTTCCCCCATTTCTCGCTTTGGGAACACACCAGCAGCTGTGGGATTAGGGATTCTTCTAATTTTTTTAATTATTCCCCCATTTCTCGCTTTGGGAATATGCTGACAGCTGTGGGATTAGGGACTCTTCCAAGATAACATCCCCCACTTTCTCGCTTCGGGAACACCCTAACAGCTGTGGGATTGGGGACTCTTCCAAGTCAATGTTCCCCCATTTCTCGCTTTGGGAACACCCCCAATCCCACATCCTGAAATCCCCCATTGCTCAGCAACTGTTTCCAAGGGACACCCAGGGATTGTTTGATATCTGCACCACAGCCCAATTCCACGATTACATTCCGACCTTTTAGGAAATAAATCCAGTTTTGCTTCTTTTTCTCCTTCTTCTTCTTCTTCTTCTTTTTCCCATGTTTCCACCACAAGCCAGAGATTCCAGGTGATGCTTTGTACAGTCTGGAATTGAGGTGAAGTGGAAGCAAACCTGACAGTATAAACAGCTAAGCAGTTACCGTGTTAAATGCCAACCTTGGGGGAATGATCCCTTTGATTGGGAAGGAGTGCTGAAAACAGACATTTCACTCAATTTCTCGTGACCCAGAAGGAAAACAGCATTTTTGGTTCCTGACACAAGGACAGAACCGCCCAGGACCCACGTGCTTAAGTCTTCTGCTCAAAGAGATCGTGGTACTCCTGCTCCTCTAGCTCCCTGTTGTACTTCTCGATTTCCCTGTTGGCTTCTTCCAAGTAATCGTTCATGAACTGGTCCATTACTGGTTGGGAAAGGTGAAGGAAGAATATTTGTGCAAATGGAATTTAGGAGAAAAGAACATCCAGGTTTGAAGGAAGTGCCAGTTCTGGGATGCTCAGCGAAAGCAGAAATTCAGTGTATCACCCTCTGGGAGCCTGCAGGCAGAGCTACCACAGCTCAGTGTGAATAAATCCATTCAGGGAATGAAGGAAGAAAGGAATTTTATTCCTTCATTCCCTGAATAAAGGGAATAAAGGAGCTGCACAAGGGGTATTTCCCAGCCAGGAGGAAGGATGTAAGAACAGCAAAACCACAGCAGGGTTAGATCAGATCTTTAGGAAGAAATTCTTCCCTGTGAGGCTGGTGGTTGCCCAAAGAGGTTTTGGACTCCCCATCCCTGGAAGGTGTTGCAACAAGATCAGCTTTAAGGTCCCTTCCAACCCAACCCATCCTGTGGCTCTGTGAGCACATTTACAGCTGTTCTGCTGAAGCAGATGTCTAAAACTCCGCCCAAAATTCAAATCCCCCCCGAAAGGGTTAAGCAGGGCCTGCAGCTTTCACTGCCAAACACCAAGGGGGAGGTGGAATGAAGAATCCTGGAACGGTTTGGGTTGGAAGGACCTCAAAATCCACCTCATTCCACCCCCCTGCCGTGGACAGGGACACCTCCCACTACCCCAGGTTGCTCCAAGTCCCGTCCAACCTGGCCTTGGGCACTTCCAGGGATGGGGCATCCATAATTTTCCAGTGAATATTGAAGTCCAAGTTCGCTGTTGGGTTTTGTGCCCTGCAGACAGAAATCTGCTGGTTTGAAATTTTAAAGCTGTCCCACGGGACACAGAAAATAATTGTCTGTTCTTATTCCAAAGCAGCATCACAGAACTCACCCAGATTTTTGTCAAGTTTGGTGAAGTTAACGGTGAAAAGTAAACTGGGACTATAAAACCAATTTGGAAGTTGGTGACCAAACCAAGAGAAAAAGCAACAGAAAATTATGAAAATGAGAGAATCTCAGAATGGTTAAGGCTGGAAAAGCCCTGTGAGATCATCAAGTCTAGCTGTTAATCCAGCACTGCCACGGCCACCACTAACCCGTGTCCCCAGGTGGTGACCAAGGACAACAGGAATACGCTGGAACCTTGGCAAGAAATGCCAGGGCAACAGAAAGGACAAAAATATGATTGTTTTCACTTGAGTGTGTGCACACATAAAACTACATTCATCTGGAAGTTTTATCAGTCGTGCCCAGGCATTCAGTGCTATTACAGCACTATTTGGTTTGAAAAACATTTCTTTGACAAGCTGTGCTCCAAAAATTATTCCCTGTGTGAGCTCATGGGCAGTTTGGGGTTTGTTTTGTTGGTTCCATTCTGCTTCTGAGACCTTATCTCTCAGAAAGGGTTTTAACACTAAGTTTTAGCTGGCAAGGAACTGGTTCTTTATCATATCTGCTGTGGCACTTTACATTTCAGAGCTGCACTTTGTTGCCTACTTAAAACTTCCCCCAAACCCCCCCATTTTAAAGGATACGTGGATGATAATCCATTTTGTCACCAAAAAAATTCACAAATTGAGTCCCATTGTAGAAATAACCAGCTGGAAGTGGATCCAAGTGGCGTTTCACCTGCAGTAAGAAAGAATTTAAATTAAACACCTGTAGGGACAGTCCTTAGAAACTTAAATAGATAAAAGAAAACGGAAGGGCCATTACAGCAACCAGAGATGTCCAATTTTACACCTCCTGCTTTCCAGAGCAAACTTGGAGCTCTGAGATCAGATTTATATCTCAAATCCCTCCTGGACAGCTCCAGTTGTGCTCCAAGTACCTCCAAAGACAGTAAGGGCTGCAATAATTTAGCGCTCAGCACACTTGTTGTGGCAGGTGTGGCAGGTGCTCTGATATTTAAGGGAAATCAGCCAAAAGAAGGGATTTTAAGTTACTGCTTTTACTCACGTGAATGTTTTTAATTTCCTGAAGGGTTAACATTCCTCTGGTTTTCAGGGCTTTCCTCTGAGGTTTCTGTATGAAGAATGAGACTCCAGTTACATGACTACAGAGTGACAATGTGATACCATAGCTTAGTTAGTTAAAAATTAAATTGAAATTTAAAAAAAAACCCAACCCAAACCACCAAATAGAAACATGTATTTCAAAACTTAATATCTAAAATTATTCAATTCTGTGAAGGCACTCACAAGTATGTTCTGAAAACAAAATTCACTGATCTTACAGAAAACACTTAGAAACTAAAAATTCCGTAAGTATTTTAAACAAGACAATTTAAATACAGCTTTACTGTAAGAAAGCTGGCACAGGAACAGAAAAACAATTTAGTTTTGAGTCTGAGAAATTCTGTAATCCCTTTCTTTCCTGCAGCATGTGGTAACTCTCAGAGCTATGTGAAACCCTCAATTAGCCATGACTGTACAAAAAGTGTTTATAGTCTTGAATTGCTCAAAGAGGAAACACTTCACACTTGAGATAAGCATTTGAAGTTCCAAGTTTTCATAAAATTTAAGTAGTGTTCCATAGAGAGCTTTTTTACAAGGGAAAGCATTTGTCTCCATGTATTACCCCTGTGGTAAGTACAGAGCATGAGATAATCAGCACAGAAAATGGATTAATTCCCTGAATTAATACAGGGGAACGGGAGATGAGAACCTGAGCAACTCAGAAACCTCAGAACTTAGAACCTCAGCAACTGTTCCAGCCACAGTCTGCAGGAAACACTTTTCCCTTCCTACACAAATTTTTGGAGATACTGTGCAAATCCTAAACTATAAAGAAGTAACCTGGAGTATTTTCAACTAACAGATGTTCCAAAAAGTTCCACTGGCACAGGGTGCCCAGAGAAGCTGTGGCTGCCCCTGGATCCCTGGAAGTGTCCAAGGCCAGGCTGGACAGGGTTTGGAGCAACCTGGGATAGTGGGAGGTGTCCCTGCCCACGGCAGGGGGTGGGACTGGAGGGGATTTAGGGTCCCTTCCAACCCAAACCATTCCAGGATTCTATGGATGTGTGATTCTATGGATCTGCGATTCTGTCAATCAACTGGGGCAGTCCCTGTGTGCAAACTGCGCCTTCTGAGCTTCCTACAACAGCCACACTCCCTGTTCCCTGCTCCAGCTCCTACTGCATGGATACATCAGCCATGCAGAAATACACTTGACTAATTAAGGATGACAAAATAAACGGACTCTCTACCCTCCATTTCAGTGGATTACTCCCAAGGAGGTTTAATTCAGTGAATCAAAACAAATTTTCAGCTTTGCCAGCGTTCAGGTACTTCAAGAAGATTTATTTCATAGCACACTTCAGCCCTTGGCAATCACAGCTCAGCTAAATCATCCTGTGTTTGTCCTGGACATAATCCATTTGCTCAAGCATTCAAGAGCAGATCAATCCATGAATAAACTGTAGCAAGCACTAAAACAATACAGAGATTACAACACACATTTGTAAACTCTTAGTCCCCTTTCTGAAATACATTTGCACCCTTGAATGTCAATACCTTGGTAGGAAGAAAAAAGAGATGAAGAAACCCAAATGCTTCATGGAGACACTCGGATTTTTCCTTTGGTTGTTAAGAAATGCCAAGCACTGAACAAAAGGAAACCTGCCCACAAACCTGTTTTGCAGTTTCTCTGAGCCAATCTTTGATATCCTCTTCCTTCAGGGAGCAGCCAATGAACACAAGGAAGTATTCCTGTTGACTGCTGCAGTCTCTGGGATCACTTCTGGAATCAGGAGGAGTTGGCCCCTCCAGAACAGGCACCAGGCTCAGGGAATTTGCTGATGTGTTGTGACAGACTTCAATGACTTTATCAGCATCTACCAAGGAGAAGACAGAAGGAAGGGCCTGATAATTGCTAATCTAACATCGACACTGGTGCAGACAGAATCCAGCACAGAAATACATTTTTAAATGCCCATGACATGCAGTGTGATCACAACACCTCAAGAGTAATTTGCCCTTACCTGAAAACTTCACTTTGCCCATGATGTGATAAATGTTTCCAGAAAAAGGACTTGGCTTGAGCAACGACTTAATTGCTGTTTGAAACAGAAGACAAACAGATTAACTCAACTTATTTTTCTTCTCCTTGCTGGAGCTTCTGGTAAAACCTGTGCAACTGATCTCTAATCCACATCCCAGTGCTTCCAAGGGAAAAGCTGCCATGTCCCTTGGAGTCCCACTATGTAACATTTCTTTATTTTCTCATTCTTTGCTCTGGGGTTTAAGAAAGAACCTGTGTTTGGCATAAGGAACTCCTACAGTGTGTGTGGAAAGGAAAATCCTCCTCTTTAACACTGCTTGGCTAAGGAAAAGAGGAGAGGCTTGATAATGGATCTACTCTAGAGCTGAGGCTGTTTTCTAGTAGCTACAAAGAATTACTTGGTATAAAAAGTAGAAGCTGATGGTGACTTATAAAACTGTATTTCAACACTACCAAATACAATTAAACATAAAATAAAAAGCAAACATAGGAAGTTGTCTCAGTCCTAGAAACCAAAAATTCAATTAGATTTTCATCTAAACAAAAGCATGGGACAATTCTCCAGAGCAGACACTAAGGAACAGAATTTACTGTACTTTTAGGAAGGAAAGCTGAGTTTTCAATTAAAAGTTCACTTCAGCAGTGATTAAAGAATTGTGTTACGTCAGTGCCTTCCTTCCCCTCTATCCCTCAGCATCCCAAACTTGGATTTCAATCAAGTCAGGCAAAGTTCATTGGTACCTTTACACTTGGTGACGAATCGTGTTTTCTCCAGAGGGCGATTGAACCACACACAGATCTGAACCATGGGAGGGAACACAGGCCCAGCCCCGTATTTGCCCTCGTACCTGGAGACAAAAACAAACACCTTCAACAGACAGAAGTCACGGGAGCTTGTGCTTCTCACCCAACAAAGAACATCTGTTCTTTCACCACAGCTGAGCCTTGCTCATAAGATGGAAAATATTGAGCTTTCTTCTCCGTGGAAATGTGCAACAGCATTAGCTTGGTCAAAGCACTCAGGATTCCTTTTCATAGAACCATGGAATGGTTTGGGTTGGAAGGGACCTTAAGGATCATCCAGTTCCACCCCTTGCCCTGGGCAGGGACACCTTCCACTAGCCCAGGATGCTCCAAGCCCTGTCCAGCCTGGCCTTGGACACTTCCAGGGATCCAGGGGCTGCCACAGCTTCTCTGGGCACCCTGTGCCAGGGCCTGCTCACCCCCACAGGGAATTTTCCCTAATATCTAAATTAAATCTCTCTTCTTTTAGCTTAAAACCCTTCTCCCTTGTCCTGTCACCATCTACCCACGGAAAAACTCACTCTACTCATTTTTTATGAGCTCCTTTTTATGAGTCCTTTTTTAAGATCTCCCTGGGTGCTTTTGATGCTCTTCCTGCTGCTCTTTTTTCTTCTTCCACACTACCCAGATACAATTCTTGCATACCCTCATCAAATAAATTAACAGCTGTCCAAAAGTTTGAAATATTTTCTGTTCCTGCTCTCTCTCTTTGGCTTCATGCAATCCACAAGCAGCTCTGACACCCCAAGCCTTGTGCTGGTTTACTCCAGTAGCTTTACTTGGCTACTTGCATCCAATTTAGAAGCAGATTTATGAATAAAAGAGATACACACCCATAGAGGACTGCAAGGTATGATAAATAAATGATGTTTCCAGCACAGAGACCAGTCAGCCAGGAGTTATGAGGGCTGAGAGCTTCAGATTTCTGCCAAAAAAGGTGCAGCACAGATAACTGCAACAAGATGTGTGAAGAGCCCTGAGCCAGGAGAAATCTCCCTCGGTGTTCAGTGGAAAGTTTGGTGCCACGTGGGTTTGTGCCTCAGCCTGTGCCAAGGCTGTCAGTGAGGTTCCTGGGTTTTATGAATAATTGTTCTGCTAATGGCCAGACTGACAGAGCAAGTTCATTCCAGTAATGCTGAAGAGCTGTCAGGATGAAATTACTCCAGTCATTATTGACCTCGCCCATCCCAATCCTTCCCAGTTTATTCCCACAGGGTTCTTGCCTATTCTTCTGGAAAGCAACAGTAATCTTGCCATTGATTTAAGTGGTGGCCAGAAAGGAGCCTTTTCCCCCATAAAAGGGCAGCAATCGTGTATCCACTAGGAATAATCATCAGCTCTCTTAAAAATGATTTACAAAGCTGCTGCCTGTTCCAAATGAGTAGTCTCGGGAAAAAAAAATATAAATGAAGTTAGTGAAACATTTTAATCTTCAAGTTAATTAGAAAAATAGTTTTAATACTTCTCAGTCTAGATACTTGCCAGCCAGGGTACATTAAATATCGAGCTCTCATCATCTGAGGATTTGAAAAACTGCTTTCTGAGAGAATCAATTCAATATCCTCGTTCCTGTAAAGAGATAGAAATGAAGATTTTTAATTTTCTAAGTTAAATAAAATGGCCACTATCTACTGACATAAAACATAATGTGCTAGTGACAGTAAAATTAAGAGCACTTTTCCTTTAGGATGGCAGTAACAGTAACATAAATCACACTCTGCACACAAAACACATTTCCCAATCCCTACATTTATATGCCCATAAACGTAAAGGGAAAATCCCTTTTGCGCGAGAAGCAATTAAGAAAAATCTGCATTTCCTTCCTATAAATCACCAGAGCAAAAACAAGAGGACAGAAGTTTCTGAGTGCTCGTGGCCCACGTGCCAAAAGCGATAAATCCTGATGAGCGTTACCTCGTTACAATTCCATTTTCTGCCAGGATGAAGGAAACTCCAGGGTTTGCTGCTCGGATCAGGCTCTGCAGCTGCACGAGGAGTGGGTGCCTCTGCTCTGTGGCATGACTTGTGAAAACCACGTTACTCACCAGTCCTGTGGAAGGAAATCAGGGGATAATTTACACAGCTCGGGCATGTAAACAGTGACTAATAAAGCATTCACTGATATTCCAACCATTCTTCTCTTATTTTCCTTCCCTCTCACTACATTCTTTCATTAAAGACCAAAAAAAAAATCCACTACAACAAAAAAACCAAGCAGGGAATCTTTCATCTAACAGAAGCCATTTAGACTCAATCCAAAGAATCAGTTAATTCAAATAATAAATCCATACAAGAATCAATTTGAGCAGGACTAGTTTCAAAAAAAAGAACACTAAAGTGTAAAGTCTCTTGGTGAATTCAATGTGCAGTAAGAGACTAAACAGCTAAAAATCAGTATTTTGGACACTTAGTTGCCACTTCCAAAAACAGGAGAAGGGTTTAGGGTTATTTTTTGTCCTTAGAGACTCCAAAAGGGTATTCAGACAGCAAGACTGAACCCACAAGGCATCAAAAAGATAACAGAAAATCATCCAATTAATTTCAGCTGTAGGATCGCTGCTTTCCAATTATACATGAATTGAGTTTCAGCCCAGTTCCTCAAAGAAATTGCAGTGCCAACACTCGGTGACTCCCCAGGATGGCTGTACTGTCCTGAATGTGTGAGGGATGGAGAGGAAATGGAAAGGAAACTGCCTCAAGTTATGCCAGGGAAGGTTTAGATGAGATATTAGGAAACATTTCTTCGTGGAAAGGGTTGTAAAGTCCTGGCACAGCCACCCAGGGCAGTGGTGGAGTCCCCATCCCTGGAAGTGTTCAAAAAACACGTGGATGTGGCTCTTGACACGATGTCATGGGGAACTGGGCAGTGGTGTTGGGTTCATGACTGGACTTGATGATCTTAGAGGTCTTTTCCAACTTAACAATTCTGTCATTATAAATGTTATTTCTTTGCTCAAGGTGTGCAGCCCTGTTCTGACACTTTCCTGTGACTGCCAGCAGAGTGGAAGGAAGAACAGAAAATCTCCAATATCCATGAACAACTGAGCCAGGCTGCATTTCCTCTGCCTCCAACTATTTAAAGCAAAGATGTAATAACTGATCACACCTGATCTGCTGCCTGAAGTAATTCCTGGTCTTTACACAAGTCTTAAATCACATTAATCCATGCAGAGGCTGCTTTACACACAAATTCCTGCACCAATTATTTCTGGGGCACTTCCATTATACCACACACTCCCAGTCACTGCTCTTTGCATCACTGACCCTTTCAAGCCAGAACTTTATTAACAACACAAATCTCCATCATTGTATTTCTCTTCTTTTTTAACCTTGCACAGAAGTTCCCACTCCAATTTCAGGAGCATCCATGTCTTCTCCAATACACAGCTGCTCTTGGAGAAGGGGGGAAAAGGGAAGGAAAACACCCTTCGAAATTAAAGCCACGTGCAGGCTTGAAATTATATCAAGTTTGGGGATATTAATCATGAAATTAAGATTATGAATAAGATAATCATGCCATGAATAAGCTAATAATTCCATCCCTGAAAGTGTTCCAGGCCAGGTTGGATGGGGCTTGGAGCAGCCTGGGACAGTGGAAGGTGTCCCTGCCCATGGCAGGGAGTTGGAACTGGATGAGCTTTGAGGTCCCTTCCATCCCAAACCATTCTGGGATTCCTGAATCACCCACCACCACCCTGTGGTTGTGCTACAGAGATGCCACCAAGTCCATGTGACAATTGCCAGCATCGTGCCTGGGAAAGAATCCAAAATTGTCAAGGATTAAGCTGGGAAAGCTCTAAGTTTAAAAAAAAGGTTTAGGGAAAATCAAATCTAGCAAATCTCACACCTCTGCACCTCATCTCCTCCTCACCACCCCTGCTCCTTCTCCATCAATCTCCCCTCCATTTGTGCCTGGCCCAGGGCACTACCTGTCATTCCTGACTGGAAACTCCCACACAACCTTGGAAGCAGGAGAAGCCTGCTCAGAGCCCAGGAACCTGCGAGCTCTGGCTCTGCTCACACCCAGGTATAAATCCTGGAGGTGTTGGTATCACACAAACACTGCCTTGTGTGAGCAAGCACCAGTTCATGACCTTGAACTGAGGGACAGGGAGTGTAATTCAACAGAAAAGGAACTTCCTGAGAACTGGAAGGTGCCGACACAGCTTTAGGAATGAACAAATTTGACCTTTTCCATTTAAACTGTCACTGTTTCTAAGAGATGCATTTTGAAGACCACCCAGTTTTGTTCAATTCTTTATTTATACACTCCTCTAAAGAAAAGAACCCTTGCAGCCTGGGGAATAGCGTGTTCAATGGAAGCAGGAAAGGAACAGGAGGGATGGATTAAAAATACATATGCTTGATGAAAATAATGGCTCCTCTTTGCTCCCAAACTTACAATGGGAATATTTAACAATGGTGGCGTCCTAATTTGCGTTCTATATGAAATTGTTTCACAAGGGATGCCAGGGTGCCCCTAGACTAGGAAGGTATCATCTTACAGCTTCTGTGCAAGAAAGAAAGGAAGGAAAAAAAGACCAAACAGAAAAGAGAGACAAAAGGAAATTACAGCACACACATGGTGGCAGGATTTTTTTGGAGAAGTTTAAGTATGGATGGGATACTCGTGCTGGTCACTCTGCTCAAGGCTTTGTCAGTTCTCCCCAGTCTCCATCTGCCTCTGTGAGTCTTGGGGCTCACCGAACAGAAATGTTGGAAAATGTCCCGTTGTTAACATGCCCAGGGACCCCTCTGTTACAGAGAAAGGCAGCGACAGAAGAGCCCTAAAAAGCAGCAGCAAAAGGCAAACCCAACTCACTCCCCTAATCTGGAAGACAGTTGTGAGGAGAAGGTCCAGATCCAAAGTCTAATTAATTCCTACTTGCCTATGGCTGCACTTAGCTTTTTTATACCCACAAGGTTCTGTTTTCAGAGCTGTACAATGCTCAGTACAACACAGTCTTGGCCCACAGGTGACACAGCAACAGAAATAACAATGCTGTGGTGCACAGCATTCCAAATATGTGAACCAATACCTCTTATAGTGAATGTCTCATTAAATCTTGCTGTTGTTGCACCAAAAATGAATTCTCAGGTGTGTGAAACCATAATGAATTCCCTCTCGATTGGCCAGAGAATCTGTAGCTGTCCCTGGATCCCTGGAAGTGTCCAAGGCCAGGCTGGACGGGGCTTGGAGCACCCTGGGACAGTGGGAGATGTCCCTGCCCATGGAGGGGGTGGCACAGAAAGGTCTTTAAGGTCCCTTCCAACCCAAACCAGTCTGTAATTCTATGAATTATGCAGATGTAAATATTCTATTACACACATGACACAATTCTGCATTTGTCTGGAAAGTTTAAGTGTTCCACATCTCACTTCAAAGCAGACTTCTCCTGAACCCTTGGAACAAAAATTGCCCCTATTTATGTGAAACAGTTTCTTTACACGAAGGGACCTCTGGGCCATCTGATGTCACACTGTGTATCAGAAAACTGGATGAGAACACTTTGCAACGTGCAGAAATGATTCCCTGCCAGAAGAACATTCCTCTAACCTCCAGTATTTGTAATTCTTGCAGTATTTTGACTGTAAGAAAATTAGCTACTCTTGTCCTGGGCATTTCGCAGTTTCTCCTTCAACAACGACCAATCCTCACCCGATAAGGTCTGTACAAATTCACTTTAAGAAAACCAAAGCTTTGAGTATTTATTTCATTTATTCTGCCATAAAACAAAGAGGCATTTTTGCATTTCTAACTTCGCTGTAGTTATTGATAATTCTTTATATTCTTAACATTGTCCTGCTCTCTTCAAATTAACCCGTGGCTGTACACATGATAGTTTCCCAATTTGGAGCACCAACATTTTTCTCCAGGTAAAATACTGATCTATGTAACAGCAGCCAGCTTGTTCACAATTTCATTCTTTTGGGCTCCCGAAAAAGAGGTGGCCCAACTCTGGCAGCCAAGCAGAGCACTCAGAGTTTAAGTAGCCACAAGAAGAGCACAGCATCCTACTCTGATTTTCCTCCCAACACAAAATACATCCAACCTGGCCTTGAACACTTGCAGGGATGGGGCAGGGATTTGAGGGCAGGTGAGGAAGGATCATATCCCACTTCTGCCAACACCTGCTCTAATTTGCAAGCCTGACAAGGAGGACAATGCAGCCAATGATTCATTTCAGGATATAAAACTAAACACACAGGTAAGGAACAGCCCTGCAGCTGAGCTGCTTTGTGTGCTGCAATGTGAGATGAACCCTGCTAGGACCCTCCAGGCCACACTATGAAGAGGATTTGGGGAACAAGGTCACCCCCTCATTTTCCCCTTTCTAATACACCAGAAATGAAAGGAATTCCATTTCCTCACACCTCACCAAAGGAGGGTGGAACTCAAATCCAATCCATTTCACTCTCAGCTACAACAGTTCAAGGTGAGCAGTTGAACTCATGGTCTTAGGAAACCCATCCTGCAGATGAGGACTTCAAAATGGATCAGGCTCCAGTATTTTTTCATTTTCTGCCTCTGATGTTTGATAGTGTAGTCAGAGATTGTTCTTACCTCCAAGAGTGTATCATGACCCTTTGGCTACATGTATGAACAGCACAAAATAATAAACACAGGTATTTATTGGGCCACATGGCTCAGTTATTGTTCTGTAGAGCTCAGAGTCAAGAAAAGTGACACATACCTTGTGAACACTGGTCCAAGAACTTGGGAAAAAGAAGCCTAAAAAACCAAAAAGTTCACATATCAAGAATGGATATTATTATTTAAGTAAAACATTTACATTTACACTTGGACGCTGACAGAGTCTCACGAACCAAACCATTTTCATGCTTCTTTTCCTCAATCCACATAACTGCAACATCCTCACAGGTTATGTCTTTCAGGACTTTTCCCCTAAAAATCAGTTTTGTAGATGGTTTTAATTCTCCAACAATTTAAAAGCTGATTCGCACCATGCAATTTGTTCTGTATTCTACGGAATCAGAAATGCTTCAATGTCATTTTAATTCTTATTTAAATAATAGGAATTCAAATTTTGCCCTAAAGAATTGTGCCTTCCAAAGAGTGGGAACTTTCCATAGAAAGACTGGATGTACAGAATGCCAATTTCTGCTGCTGTGTCAGACAAGTGACAATTATTTCTATGAGCTTTATCATGGACACAAAAGCTCTAGAGAGTATTTTACCTGTTCCCTTCAACTCTCTCTCCCCTGCCCTAATTCAGAACAGGGAAAAGCTTCATCCCATGCTCATGGAAGAGCTGGATCTCTACAGTGATGAACTCTGAGGCAGGAAAGGGGTTTGATTTTCTTGAGTGCAAGTTTCAAGCCAGACATTAAATCCACTCTTCTCCATTCTCACAGTGAAATCACCAAAGCTTCCCAACTACAAGATTTGCCAGTGGCACTATGTGGCTACTTGGTAAATTCTTATCAGAACAAACTCCAAAGCAAAACATAAATAATCTACACCACAGGCTGAGCCTCTTCCTCCAATTGCTTCTGCACTTCAGGAGACAAACAGTGTTAAAGGACTGCAGGCTGCTGCTAGAAACACTACTCAGTACCATGACTAGTAACACGTTAGTAAGTTACAATACAACAGAAATGGAACTTGTCTTTCCTATAACTACGGAAAGAACAAGTTTGAACGGCACTCCAGCACCAATTCAGCAATATTTTATGTCGTTTTTATTATTTATTTGGAATCGTTGTCACGGAGACAAGAAGAAGCAGCAAGGTAAGGTCTATTTATTGACTACTGCAAAGCACAAGCAGCACATTGGTTAGTGTTTAAGAACAGCCAGAAAACTTCAGGAATGCACTTTTAGGAACTGCTTGGGCAGTTCACCTCTAAGCTGTGATGCACAGTTTGATCACAAACAGAAGCAGTGCTACCAACTCCGAAAACTCTAACTGCTGGAACTTACTTTTATCAAATCAGCTGCAAGGCATAATTAAAAAATTGGAGTGTTACAATTTTACAGATAGGTCTAAGAAATTATTTCCATGTTTGTTGAAGTCTGGAGCACACACATTTACTATGAAACAGCAACCAAACCACACTATTTCAAAAGGTCAGTGACTTGGCTCTGCGACCATTTCCTCCCCACCCTGGCTCTGCAGTAACCCAGGATATCAGATTTTAACACTTGCAATGCTTTGGCTTCCGTGCTTTGTCATTCTCTTCCCCATTTAAGGGATTGTTTCCCTTAAATTCCATATTTTAAACCTGTAAAGTCTTTTTTAACATCCAAAAGCAGTGGCAGAATCAATAACCCAAACTGAGATGCACGTCTCAATTTTTAGTCTGACTTACAAAAAGATTGTAAGAAAGAGAATTATTCAGAGGACAACTGACTGTCCAAATGTTACAAACTCCTTAGCCAGAGGATTTGTATTTAAGCAATCTTTGTTTATTCTTTTAGGAACTGAATCTTAATTGATATTCTATATAATTATATACCCAGTGGAAACCAAGTGCCACGCTGATAAACCAAACAGTACTTCCAAGTTCCTCCAAGATGGATTATTAAGCAGTTTTATGGGATTTAAGTCAGTTCAGCGGCCTTTAACCATTATGTATCACTAATTATTATAAAAGTGAACCAAAAATATATATTTTCAAACTTGAAGAAATATTCCAAAGCACACCTGTGTTCCATGTAGCAGCTCAGAGGCTCCACACAGGTATTGACTGCTCCAATGACAAAAGAAGACTTCACATCTGGGTCAGGGTGAGTCTGCAGAGCTTGCACAACATCAATGACATCAGTGTATCTGCAAGAAACCGAAATGAAAAATGGGTTCAGAGAACCAGAACGACACAGTTCCCCATCCAGGAAGAAATTGATCGCTCGGAGGAAGGTTGGATTTCTAAAAGAGCTACCAAAATAGATGGAGAGCAGCTCAGAACTTGGCAAATCCAGACAAATTAAGCAAATCAGACAAGTCAAACTGATTGGAAGTTGAATTAGAAATAAATTATTAACAACTCAGAGAAAAACAGTGTAAACTTTGCACTGAACAACTGACAAGTCCAGCTTGCAGGAAGCACAAAAAGCACAAGGTAACACAAATATTTGATGCCTAATGCCAAGCATATTAAGCACAATTTGAGTTTAAAAAAAAGGAGTAAAATAACAGCATCTCTCACTTCTCAGCATCCCAATTTAAACATGTTTCTATCATTAATGCACCCATTTTTTATCAGGACCTCAACCACTGCTGTATTTTATCTCTGTATGACATCAAGGCTTAGGTGAAGCTGAGTTTTAATTTCAGGTGTTTATTTCTCAGCCAATTACAAACTTTTCTCTACTGTCAGTTATCAGCTGGATGGGATATTTAGAGAACTCCAGCTACTCTAAAGCTGTCTATACCAATATCCAACTATCCAGAAAGAATGGAAAACCTCCAATTATCTGTTCCTGAACCCAGTGCTGCTGCCAGAGTATCAGTTATTTTGCCCATCACTGGAC
The DNA here is from genome assembly GCA_013399195.1 of Dicrurus megarhynchus. NCBI lineage: Eukaryota > Metazoa > Chordata > Aves > Passeriformes > Dicruridae > Dicrurus > Dicrurus megarhynchus. The sequence goes on along the minus strand of VXAD01001921.1, from coordinate 246,531 downwards.
TTTACACCTTTCATACTAATTACACAAAAAAATAAATCAATCTGGCTCCGACATGGAAAAGATGATGGTTTTTAGCACTATTAGAATGGACCATAATGGAGAAAATGCTGAGCTCCATGTGTATGTCCTCAGTGAAAAGGATGAACTGGAAATCACTGCACCCAGGTCAGGGTGGTGCTTCCCTCACGCTGGTTTGTGTCACCTTCCAATGACTCAGAACCAGAGGGAGAAAACATCCTGCAGATGACCCTGGTTCTCAATTGCTACACTGCAGATGGAAATGTCAAACAGAGGTGGCTCAGAGTCTTCACCTTTATTCTACAAGGAAACTGGCATTTATTCAAAACATGTTACTAAGTCTTACTCTGCTATCACCTGCTCTATCAGGCAATAGGAGATCTTTGACAGTCTGATTTCTGCTGGCAGTTCTGGAGTCAGAATCACAGAATAGTGTGGGTTGGAAGGGACCTTCAAAGGTCATCTTAGCCCCTTGCAATGAGCAGGGACACCTCCCACTATCCCAGGCTGCTCCAAGCCCCACCCAGCCTGGCCTTGAACACTTCCAAGGATCCAGGGGCAGCCACAGCTTCTCTGTACAACGTGAGCCAGGGCCTCGCCACCCTCACAGGTAAAAAACTCCCTTATATCTAGTCTAAATCAAGCCTCTTGCAGTTTAAAACCATCATGCCTGGACCTGTCCCTCCATCCCTTGTCCCAAGCTCCTCTCCAGCTCTCCTGGAGCCCCTTTAGGCCCTGCAAGGGGCTCTGAGCTCTCCCTGGAGCCTTCCCTTCTCCAGGTGAACATTCCCAGCTCTCCCAGCCTGGCTCCAGAGCAGAGGGGCTCCAGCCCTTGGAACAGCTCCATGGCCTCCTCTGGACTCTCTCCAGCAGCTCCACGTCCTTCTGATGTTGGGATCCAAGAGCTGGAGGCAGCTCTGCAGGTGGAGTCTCACCAGAATCAGAATCCCCCCTCCCTTGCTGCCCACGCTGGGGCATCAGCCCAGCACAGGGGGGCTCTGGGCTGTGAGTGCACATTGCTCCCACAACACGGAAGGAAGGCTACGGACACCTTTTTCCCAAAGGAGCAACAAAATCAACAGGTACAGAAAAGCTGAGCTTGGTCTGTATGTGAACCAGAATTCCCTTATTCTACACAACAGTTCCAAGAATTTCAAGCCTTTACCCTTGCAGGACCACCAGGAGCCTCTTGCTCTTCCCAGCATATGCAGCCTGACGGACCCCGAGGTTCTGCTGGGCCTCCAGGAGCCCGGCCAGGTAACGCTGGAAGTGGGAGGCACTGAAACACTCCGGGCTATCCATGGTCTGCCGATAAACAATCCACCTAAACCACAGACAACGAGGAAAGGAGTTCATGTGCTGTGACAGAACACTTCTGTTTTCTTCCTGTTTGGAACCAACAGACCAAAATGAAGTTTGACAGCCCAAAGATTTCACGTCTCTCATCGTGATCTCGTTCCACTTGAGCACGTGGGAAAGAGGAATTTACTTGGCTTTCTATCATTTCCAGCATAAGCACATTCTTTATATGACTGCCAAAGGGGTTTGTGAGTGTTTGTTGTTGTTCTTCAATAAAACAGTGTTCAGCAGCTTTTTCAAAGCTGTACATCATATGAGTAATTCTGATCACTGGCAGTGATGCACTAAACAGAAATTAGACAGATCCAATTCAAGACTCTGGGCATGAAAATATTTCACTGCAAAAATGGAAAGTAACAATGACATTTGCAGGAAAACACGAGGAGATGTGTTATTACACAACCTTCAAAAGTCACCTTACGTGTTTACCCTATAACAGAACCACAAAACTGTTCTGAATCAACTTGATAAAATCAAGACATTGAGTTAAAAGTAAAAAAACAATGCAGAACATGGCTAAGATTAAATGCTAAGGTGTTTGGCTTTAAGAATTAAAAGGATAAGATTTTTTTTATTATTTTCCAGAAGCTCTATCAACACACAGAGTGGCAAATTCCTCCAAAAGATTTATCTTATTGCCATACAACAGATGTCCTGAATGTACCTCCTGCTCCTGCTGAATAGAAATCAGGCTAAATTAAAAACAATGCTGTGGCAAGGACTGATAGTACAATCTTTTGTCAAAAAAATAAATGCATTTTAGGATCACTACAAGTCAAAAAACGGAAACTCTTCACCACATGGAATGACAACAAAGAAATTTCCTGGTGCTGTTTTTCTGTCTAAATGTATAAATTTAAGGGCAAATCTACCCAGCAGTCTGAAATTAGGTTTAAAAAAACCACCAAATGAAACAGTGATCATTTTGTTTTCCTTCGTGCCAAGCTGGTTTTTGGTGATCAGTGTAAGCAGAGCTGCACCAACCTCCCGTGCTCCTTGGTGAATGTGACAAGGAAAGCACACAGGTCACTGGAACGGCATCCTGGAAGCCCAGTGATGATGGTGATGATCACCTGCAACACAGGGAACAGGGGAGAAGGGAACTCTAAACACAAAATAACCACAGAAACACTGGTGCAGACACCAAAAAAGTTGTTTTCTATGATTCGCACAGATTTTCCTTTCTTTTGCAAACGTACACAGTTAAACCAACCTTAAAATCAGATTTTAAAACGCTCATAAGGGTTTTATTAATTGTCAGAATAGTCTCTGAACCAGACCCCAGCAATATTCCAAGAGAAAGATTATATTCCTGCTGCTCTGGCTTTGTTTTCAGCAGATTTCAAATGCTGGGAAGCTCCAAGGAAATATTTTCTCTGAAAATGCTATTTAAAGCACGCCTTAAGTTGGACAATTGTTATTGCCCCTATAGAGAAAGGAGTGTTGTACAGATAATATCAGCAAATGTTAAATATCATGTGCTACCTCTATGCTATTTAAAGGACTTTTATGTTCCAGAGAACAATTCAGTTAAATTATTCAGCAATTCAGAAAAACAAGCTGCTGCTTTAGGGCTAAGTCTCTCTGGACATTAGAGAAAACAGTTCACTTAAAGATCTACACCTCATTTTCTGCCTCTATTTCATCAGGCTGAAAAACCATTTGCACTTCCAAAATATTGTTTAAATGGAGAAGAATTAAGTATATAACCAGGAAAATAAGGCAAGAAACTGGTGGTAGTGGAGGAGGAGGCAGAGCATGGCTGAACACAATCAGTTTTATTCAGTGTAATTTTATTACACTACAACAGAACTACTGACAGAATATTCTAAATATTCTATATGAGGGCTAGGAATTATTGTGGAGTTGTTTCCTTACCTTATCACCTTCTGCTTTGCTATCAGGAATGGTTTCTGACTGTTGCAGAAGGACAGGAAGATGTGCTCTCATCACTGGCTTGGTACTGACGCTGCTGACTGTGAAGTGCTGCACAAACCTTCCAAAAATAAAAAGTTTATTCCCTTACAACTGACAGCAAAAGATTCTATTCATATAAACAGCTGGGAAATCACTAAAACAAGAGTATTAAAAGGTCAAGCTAGAAAGGAAATAATTTATCTCAGAACATAAACATCCTACTGTAAAGGCAGTATGATTTAATAAAAAATTTTTAGATGGGTATCACATCCACCAAAATATTTCTGTATCATTTCTGACAGAATGGATCCCTTGAACACAAAAGTAATTTCTCACCTCTCCAATTCTGGAATAGCAGCAGACAGTTTCAGCTCCCTGCATCTTTCCCCAGAAGAAAAAGACAAGGCATTGAAGAGCTTCTGAACACCGGAATGCCTAAAAGCAGGAAAATAATTAATTAGTTAAAGGAGAAACCTACAAATTTATCTTCTTTAAACCACATGGCTACATAATAAATGCTACGAAAAAAAATAAAGTGACTGTTGCACTAAGAATGCAACAATTCCTTTTGAATTATTATCAAAACCAATAAATAACAGCATTTTTCTGACTGCAGCTTCTGTGCAATTGCACTGCACTGGCAGGAACTTACAGCCTCTTTTGTTCCTCAGACAGGAATTCCTCCTGGACAACCCTTAAAGATAATCCTGAGTTTGTCTGGTTTTGCCACGAAGAGAAAACCTGGAATAAAGCATATCTGTGCATAAGTGTCATTATTTCCCCAAATTTGCTTCAAATTTGTTTAGGAATTGGTTTTGCTCACCTAAAAAATAGACAGGTTCCCATAAGCCATTAAATACTGCACAATACTGGGTTTGCTGCAGGAAAAGCTGTGGCTGCCCCATCCCTGGAAGTGTCCAGCTGCTGGATGGGGCTTGGAGCAACCTGGGATAGTGGAAGGTTCCCTGTCCATGGCAGGGGGTTGGAATGAGATGTGCCTTTAGGTCTCTTCCAACCCAAACTATTTAACAATTCCAATCCACAGACCAGATTTTGTAACCTTTTCTTTGGCTAGGCCGAAACTGCTTTAGGAATTTACTGAAATGGCCTCGTTTTCCCTGATAAAAATGTAGGTGTTTGTAGCCCAAGTTGCCCTACAGCAGGAACTGAATTAATACAAGTCTCTTTGAAGCACTACTGTAATTTTCATGAGGTGAGATTGCAGCAATCATTACTCGAAATGTAAGAAAAACTCCGTTCCTTCCCAAAAGAAAAGGAAACCCTTCGTTTCTCTAGGGAATGTTTTGGCTCACATCCTATTGCTCCAGCCAAGACACATTAATCTGAATGGCACTGTGAACCTAGAAATCAGATTCAGATGAATCACAAAGTCCTGTCAGTGTTTGGTATTTCCCTTCTTTTCAGAAGTAAAGGCAACAGCCATTGTCATTTTTCACAATAACTGTCTGCAAGACAAAACAACTGGGGGGGACACGACTGCTTTCCATTAAAAACTCAGCATCCAAAACACAAGGGTAGGAGATAAAAACCATCAAAATAAAATATACTTTTGATATTAACAAAGGCAATATTGCTCATGCAGAAGGATCCACACAACTAAAGAAACAACCACTTCAAAACACACAGAAGGGACTCAAAGAAATGCCGGGGAGGGATGGAAAAAAGGAATGGTCAAGGGGAAATTGTGTTCTGTAGGAGTCAAAGGGTTGGGAATAAAGTGAAAACATAGGTCAGGCTAAGAAGTGGAAATATATCAGGCCTTTTCGTATAACTTAATGAAAGTTTAAAAAAGAGCTGCTGTGGCATTGAAGAAAAAAAAGGAGAGAAATCAACACATCCCAAAGCCTAAACAAATCCTCCTCTTGTACCCATCAGAGTGAGGATGTGGAATGCATCACCCCATCCTCGCAGGGGAAATCTGCACATCAGATTTCAGCTCTGTGGGCTCAACATCTCAGTTTTTACTAAACCCAGATCTGGGTAACAGGGCAGCTGCCATTCCCTGTTTCCAGGAGGCTTGGAATAATCAAAGCATAGGAGCAGTGAGTGAGGTATCAAAGTCAGATCATTTACGAGAGTAGAAGTAGCACCTAAATTTTAGGGAATCTTTGTAACCTGTGAGGCACACAGACTTTCAGAAAGAATTCTGGAGGGAATCAATAATATCTGAGAGTAAATACTGACAAAACACAGTAATATATTTCCATGGCTTACACAATCAGATACACTCAATTTGATGAAGAGTTTTGTTCATGAGAGAACATCCTGAAGACAAAAAAGATTTGTTTTATCTACTTGAGCAAAGCAACTGGTGTGGTGCCAGATGAGAAACTTGAACTGCCCAAACTGAACCTCAGTGTGGAACTGTTCAGAAAAAAAAAAATTAAATCAAAGGAGGATAGGAATAAATAGCCCTGAGAAAAAGCAGAGGAAACAAATACCCTCATCTCAGATACTACAGTTTGGATATCTACAGCCAAAAACCTGATCAAAAGAAAAGCATTACAACTATCAGAAGAAAAAAGAACTTTTTATAGGCATAGATTAAAAAGGATCTGGTTTTGTTTTATTAGGCCAAATAAAGCAGAAAGAATAGGTCTGAAATTTGTGAGTATCACAAGGATGTGTTCTTGTAGAGAAAAGAAAAATAAAACAGATATAAAAGTAGAATTAATAAAATAGGCTGAAAATTCAAATACAAACAACAGATTCCCAACCATTCACAGAGTGGAACAGTGGGTAGAATTTAAACACTTAAGATAAAAGGAGGAGGCATTTTATGGTACCATTAATACAGCCAGTGGGGACTACTCACTGAGCTAGGTGGTCTTTTCCAACCCAGTGTGATGAGCACATCCTAAAACCCTTGTGAAGCCCTAAAATCTCCAGGCTCATTTCCTCAAAAGCACTATTGTTATAAAGTTTGCTTTATTAAAAGCCTCTGGAGCACAATGCACGAAGCCAACCTACTTAGGGAATAATACAACACCATATGGGATACTTAAAAACTTTAACTCCACTTCCCTAAGGACCACGATCCAAATGTGTCCGACCACAAAAACACACAATGGAACCTCTGCCACTCCATACAATCCCTGTAGCCAATTACACACCAGGGCTACACTGAAATGCAGCTCAGAAAAGGAGCTTTTAGAGCCCTCGCTGCCTTCAGAAGGCAAAACGAAAGCACATGGGAAGCATTAAACTCAACAAGCACCACCATCACTGGAAATTCATACAGAAATTCAAGTTTCTCACACATCTTCAACACACAGAGCAATTACGTGGTTTCTCCCCTACCCCAACCAAACTTTTTTTTTTTACTTTACCTGTGAATAAAAAGCTTTATAAATCTTTCTTTTGGGGAAAAGTGCAATCATCAGGAAGTTGTTCTGGGTATGGAATTCAATGGGTAGATGAGGAAGCAGGGAACTTTTGAAGTCTATGAAGAGAGCAGCAACAACACTGTTGGAATCCTGGAAAAGGAAGAAACAAGACAAGTTGTAATTAACATTTTCTACTTTGCATGGCACAGGGGTGGAGCACCCCTCAGTTTCTACTCTGCAGCTACTGCAGATACCACAAGCTTAAAACAAAGGATGTGAGATTGATCTAAGCACCTAAGTTTTGTCCTGAAAACAAAAACTTGCATTTTAATATCTTCCCTTGTCCCCAGCAAAATCTAGACCCTTCCTCTGCTACTGCTTCAAACAACAAACTCTTTGTCTACACCCACATCTCCAACACAGACACCACATGAAAAATGAATTAAATGCCAGCTAGAAAGGTGACAAGGATGGCAAGGTGCTCTTGCAAACTCTTTGTACCATGCTCTTGAGTTTCTGACCTGAAAGGAACTGTTCTGCACCAAGACACAAGCCTAAGGCCTGTAATTTAAAGAGCAGGTCACCTGCATGTTGGAAGTGTCCTGCTTCTCTCTGATTCTTCCATGAGCACAAATTCTGACAAATTTCTTTCTTTTTCACCTGAATTGTCTTTACCAACAGGAGGCTGAAGCCCTCAGGTTGTGTTTCCCTCAGAAGCACTGAACTCAGGTTGTCCAATTTTTGTTCTAAGGAAACACAGATTTCTTTTTCTTGGGCTGTTTTTTAGTTTGCTTTGGGGTTTTTTCCCAGAACGGTGGGAGATGCCCCATCCCTGGAAGTGCCCAAGGCCAGGCTGGATGGGAACCTGGGCTAGTGGAAGGTAACCCATGGCAGAGGGGTTGGAGTAGATGACATTTAAAGGTCCCTTTCAACCCAAACCATTCCGTGATTCTGGATTTTCAGGCGTTTATGTGCAACTCTGCAGGATGCTGAAGTGTTTCATGTTCCAGCTTTGACTTGTAACTCTTTTCACACCCAAGTTTCACAAAATCAGAACAATTCAGAAGCATGAAACATTTCTGAGAAATAAGAATTCAATTATTTTAGGGCTCAAATCAGAATGTTAATGGCATCCACTTCACTTTCAATAGAAATGGGCAAAGAACTCACTGTACTCATTCTTGAGAAGAAAAAGCTCGAGTTGGGGAACTCTTACGTAAGAATTGGGATCAACTCTGAGACATTTGCAAACAGAATCTCTCTGCTTTGCTGACTGAGGGATTAATTATAAAAATAATCCTCCCAAAGTCACTGAGGTTACTGAAGAACATACAAAAATATTCTCCTAAGAGAGAACAATTTCTTTTAAGAGAAAATGGCTTTTGGAACAGAACCCACAGATCATGGATTCTGCAGGATGGCTCAGAGATTTCCTGAGAAGTGACTCCAAGGCCAACTCATCCATGCTGCAGTCAGCATGAGAAGCGTCCAACAAATCTGCTCCTGGAAAACATTTTGGGCTCCACAAATTGAAAAAAGCTGAAAAGCAGCAGCAATAATCCCCACAGACAAGAGGCTGAAAGGAGCCAGCTCCCAAGTTTTACAAGATGTTAATGTCGTTGTGAAATCTAAATATTGCTTGGTAATATTTGTTCACTTGACGAACGGCCAGAATCTCCCCTGCCCTCTGTGCACTCCATGTCCATGAGCCCCAGGGATTTCAGGAGCTCAGGAGCAGCTCAGTGCCCAGTTCCTCACAGCACAGGAGTCTGCAGCACGTGCTGGAGCACAAGTGCAGATATTTTCAAGTGAAAAAGAAGAATATCTCACAGGCATGGTGATAAAGCTGCTAAAACACTGCACTTTGCATCACTTCAAAGCTTGATATCTTTTCTTTTCATCTGAGCATTAAATTACCCTTTTTCTTTTCCATCCATATTGCTGCAATAACTTTTGGAAAGAGCAACCAACAATTACCCTGCTTCTCCTGTCACTTCTTAACAGTTCAAACCCTCCACCCTTGTATTCTGCCAAGTCAGTAGAACAATAATACACTCCCTGTCAAAGCTCAGCTTCACACAAAAATCTGGCATCAGTTCAAGAATGATGGCCAGGTCCCAGAAATAGCAACTTTTATGAAAGTGAGTGTCTTGACTCAAACAATAAAAGGAAGGTCAGTGTTAAAATAGCTTCTTGAACTACCAAGGGGCAATCAATATGATGTCCAAGAAAAGGCAGCTAAGGTAAGAGTCTCTGAGCTGCTGTGTTTTCATCTCAATTGAATCACACACTTTTATTGTATTTTCCTGGTTTCCTGTATTGTGTGATGAAATCACCCAGCACAATGCTGCAGGAGGCCACTGAACAAATGGGGAATACCGTACCTGAACAAAAGGGAAACTAAAGGAAACTGATTTTTTTTTCCCAGTGTTTAGGAAACAGTAACCAACACAAATAATCTCTTTTCCACCCTGAAGAAGTGATGGTTAACTCAGTGTCTCTGCCTTGAGGAGGAGAGAGCTGAGCTACCATCATTAACCTCTCAATTCCCACTGAGCCTGAACACTGCTCTGCTGGCCAAGTCATAGATTCCAACACATTTTTAATAAAAGGCAGCATTTCACCCTCCAGAACACCCTAGGACTTCACCATACCTTGAACTGTTCTCTATCCATCACCTCACACTGTGAGATGTTTGATGAATGTCATGTTCTGCAATTTTTCTTTTAATAAAAAGCAGTTTTCACACTATTAACACCACATTGCTAACTCCCAATACAAAATTCTCTCCTCCTAACTCACTAATTTCAGTTAATCAGCACCAAAAGCACAGAGATTTGCATCAGTTATTACAGCTGTACAGACACTTAAAACCAAAGCTGAAATCTAAATTTTGTACCAGGACTCAACAGAATTATCGTTAAAAATTGATAAAAATGTATGACAGTAGGAACAGACAAAATACTCACCCCATCATAGAGAGAAATGGAACTCATGTGGTTCTTGGAAATGGAGATGCTGCCGTGGTGGGGATCAGAGAAGAGAATGCCATCGGAAAAGAAATACAGTTTGCCTAGAATTCGAAGGAGAAAGGATTGGATGAGGTATAAATCAACATTTCAGCTCCTCATGATGACTGTCTTCTTGCTGAGGAAGCAATCTATGTTCTTGCAGGATTTTGTTGTATTTAACAAGCAGTAAATTTGATTTGGGACAGTATTTAGTGAGCGCAACCAAGGATGGGAATCATGACTACGACTGCATTTGACTTCATGTCACCCCACAGAACCACTTATCATAAATATTCTGAGGCACTTTTTTTCATTTAAAAGCAAAAAAATTCCATCCTGTCAAATTTCAAACTCCCGGAAATGCAAAATTGACAATACAAGACCTTAAGTAAAGACTGCATCCAAAATACTTGAAAATGTAAACATTGTAACAAACTAAACAGTGCAAAAATGTTTAACTGGAAAACTGAAACACTGTCTAAATTTAGTTTAAATTTTAAAAAATTAACTTAAAATTTACCTTTTAAATTAATATTTAACTTAATACTTAAATTTCAAATGCAACTGTGTTTAACTGTTCCATTTAACCATTAAAACAATGTTTAACTTGTCCTCTTAAACATTATAACATTTACATTTTGGTTCTTAACAAACCTGCATGAAGGAAAGCAGCTGGAAAAAGAGAAACAGCAAGGCTGGGTGATATCATGGAAAAAGAAAATTCCACTGAAGTGGAATAGAAACTGGTATCAGCAAAGAGCTGATTTCTGACAGGCACAAGAAAGAAAATGCCCAGTGAGCTGGACCTCGGCTACCTCAGCTTTTAGTGCTGGACCAGGCACTAAAAGCAAGATCACATCCCACACTGGGAAGTTTGTGAGTCAGCAAAAGGGAAAAGTTCAATATTTTCTGTAAGAAAAAAAAGCAAAGGAATTAAAATATCCAGCTGAAACTGCCTGCACAGGTAGCACAAACAGTGCTGGGAAGAAATAATACAGAAACAAAGATGGTTTACTCTTGAAATGGCAACTTGGAATAAAATCTTCAAAGTTGTTCAGTATTAAGGCTTTGTTATAATAAAAATGGCTTTAAGCTGAAGGGGAGTGGGATTAGATGGGATATTGGGAAGGAATTTCTGGCTGTGAGGGTGGGGAGGCCCTGGCACAGGTTGCCCAGAGAAGCTGTGGCTGCCCCTGGATCCCTGCAAGTGTCCAAGGCCAGGCTGGACGAGACTTGGAGCCAGCTGGGATCATCCCACGGCAGAGAGTGGGATGGGATGATCCTTAAACTATTCCATGATTCCACGCACCTTTTGCACCTCGCAGTGCCAGACTACAGGGCTGCAACCTCAGCAGAGCCCAGATTTGAGCACAACAAACTGGGGAACAAGATCAACTTCACTGTCACTTGACACCTAAGAAAATCTCACACTCCTTGCAGTGTTTCATAAGGGTCCTGGATTCCACCAGCTACTTGTAACTCTCCAGCCCAAGAGTTAGCAGAACACTGAACTTCACTAATCTCCCAAGGAAAAAAAAAAAGGAAAAGGTAAATTGCTCCTTTGGGGCACACTTTAGAGCCAGTTTTACCAAAGCCCAAAAACAATCCAGCGTTCTCCAGTTATTTACTGCGTGAACAAGTGCCCACAGCAGTGCATTGCAAAAGAGCTGAGTATCACAGGCTGCATTAACCTCTTCTCTTTGAAATCTGATCAGTTAGAGCAAAAGCAGCTTCCCTTATGCGAGGGTTGCTGTTTAATTGCCTTTGCACATCATTATTTATCCTCGACGCCACAGGGCAAAGACAATAAAGCTGAAGGTTCTCCTCTAAACCCTGTCAGCACCAAGCACTTAATGTCAGATAGTCACTACCTTCTGCTGCACATCAGCACTGTGACAGCAACACCTTCTCTGTACATCAGAATATAGAAGTATTATGCCTTAAAAAGTATCTATTGATTCAAGGCACGAGGGAGGGAAATCCAACAGTGCTATCAAATTGTCTTCAGTCTTATTCCTGGGATATTCGTGTTACTTAAGTTCTTGAAGCAAAAGGCACCAAAAGAGGAGGGATAATCCAAGATTGCTGCCAGTGATCTCATGCCAAAAAGCTGTAACCGAATTGGATCTGAGAAGAACCAAGATCAGGCATTTTTCTGTAACACAGTGAGCACCTGTGCTGACAAGCTCTGAACTCCTGAGAGAAAATGACAATGGAAGAAAACTGGAACACATCAGCTCTAGGAGGAGGCTCTGATAGGAATATTTGCCTTCTCCTCCTGAGCTGGGAGCTCATGGCACTTCTGCAATGCCCAATCTTTCCACCCCCACCTTCGTATAGATACAGAATAGGCAGAAGACATCTGGCACCTCATCTGTCAAGGACAGGAAGAGTCAGTCTGTGCATGTTCTGAACGGGAGCTATGGGGAAAAGCCACCTCCCAGGTGTGCAAAGCCTCACTGACCATCATGTAAGAGCCCCATGTGCCTCCAAAGCCTGCAGCTCAGCAGGAATCCTCTTCCCAGGACCAGGAGTTTCAGGCAGAGGTTGGGGACAAAACAACCAGACACGGAATTCAACACAAGAGACTTGTAAAGGCAAATTGAAACCTTAAGATGATGGCATAGTTTGGCTCACCAGAGTGTGAATCCCAAATCCTGTCTCTCTGTTTAAAAAACAAAACAAAAAAGACCAAAACAAGTAAAAACAAGCAAAAAAACCAACCCAACTACATCTCACCTTCTGCAGGCATGGCCTGTGGATTGCTGGAACAGAGATACACTCCATCACCCCCAGTGAGTAAAGTGCCCAGGAAAGATTTGTCTTCCTAAACAGGAAAAAACCAACAGCAACATCACAGACTGGATCAAGGGCTAATCCAGGCAGGAACATTTTCTCCTGCTTTTGCTCCAAGAGAAAATACTTTCTTTTTAAACAGCATCTGTCAGAACTTTAAAATAGAGTTTTTTCCTGCATGGATACAGAAGGAGCAGGGAAAGAGAGCAAGGCAAAAGGAGAATTTTTAAAAGCCTTCTCCCCATTTTGGTTTTGCCAGCAGCTATGAAGTTACAAGTTATTGTCACAACCACAAGGCTGAGCTTTTTGTTTTTAGTTTGTCAATCCACTGAGCTAAAAGTATATTACATGAAAATAAATCTATTTATAATGAACATTCCTGGGAACCACAAATTACACCACAAATGTGAAACTCATGTGATTTAAGATGTTCCCAGATTCCAAACTCTTTTTTTTTTTCTTTCCTAGTGCTTAGAGTGTTTTCCTTTAGACATTAGCATGCTAATTAAGAAAGTTGCATCGAGTTTTGGGGGCTTTTAGAAACACATGAGCTCCGTGAGTAATGTTTAGTGAGACTGAGACTTCCATGAAATCCTAGTTTTATTAGAACTCTTTTTGCTCTTGGGTTTTGAGATTCTTTGAAATAAAGGAACCCTCAAACTTTTACACACAATATATTATTTTGTACGTCAAAGTTTGAAAAAGGCAGGGCAGAACAGGCAAGTCTTGTAGAAGAGAAGTAACACACAAAAATGAAGGAGAGTTTGGTAGGAGCTCAAGTTTTTCAAATACTGCTTCATCAAAGTGTAACTTCTTTAGTTTAACAAAAACATTTAATTTTACCTTCAATACTTGCTGTGCCTTTTCAGACAGTTTCACATCACTGTCTTCAACCTGTAGCCAGAAACAGCTTCCATTTGAATGGTGATTTATATAAATAAAGCAAGGCTAACGTTAAATAAAAAGCATTAAAGGAGTTTTGAGGCTAACAAGAACCTCAGGTACCACAGACAGAAAAAGCCCTGAGCCCAGAGTGCTTTAAAGACAGTTTTGTGCTCTTAACACTGTGTTACCATGGGACCAGAATAATTTCTTGCACCACATTCTTCCCATTAAATTGTTTTAGAGACTAAAATGGTATTATATAGATAGAAAGAAGTGTATCCCATCCAGTCTTATTTTTTATTACTGTTCAAGCATGCACTGCCAAAGGGCAATGCCCAGCTTTGTTACAAGCTCTGGAATTCTATCTCTCACACAGTGTAGTGCATTAGAGCTCTGCAAGCAGACCTTGCTTTCTTCTGGGGTGATCTAAAGTGCCCCACAATAAACAGAATTTTCAAAGGTCACACTGTGCACTTCGAAAACACACAGACTTTCAAACAGCCAAAAAACCTGACAAGGTGAATATGAAATAATTTAAAACTTGTGCTATGGATGGAACCATCAGCTTGTTTTTCCACTTAATTTTTCACTTATTCTCCATACTTAAAAGATCAGAATATGTTAATATTACACCGTTCTGTTTCAATGCCCAAGTTCCATGCTCTCCCCCAGACATCCCCACTCCCCACAGCAAGTTTTGCTTTGTGGATGTGTGTGTGGATGAGCAGAGCTGAGGCTGTGTGCACTCACTCACCAGCCAGGAAGCGAATCTCGGGATAGCCGCGGTCAGGATAACGTGCCTGGAGTCTGGATTGATGCTGCCATCTGCAGGGAAGCCACGGGAAGCAAAGCAGTGGAATCAGGTTGGAAAATTAAGGTTGGAAAAGAACTCCAAAAGTCACCAAATCCAACCTCTGACCTCACACCACCATGGCCACTAAACTAATAGCATCCATATAATTCAGAATGTCCAGTGAGTTACTTTTAAGACTTGAAATTTCTTTAGGAAATATGAAAATCTTGTTATTTTAAGGATTTCTGAGTGTTTGAATTAAGCTTTCACAGCAGATTAACTCCCAGTCCTCTTGTGCTCTGACACACACAGAGCTGCCACAAAGTTCTAAAGAAATCCTGATTTATTCTGGTCTTTTCATGGCATCTTCCTTTGCTCTTCTCCCCACCAAAAGTGTTCCAAACCCATCAGGGTAACAGCAACAACATCCATTGGAATTCCTTTGGCTTTCCCATCACAGCAAAGCCAACAGAAGGACAAGAGTGGTGGTAGAATTTGAAAGGCTCACCTTTTTCTTTGACCTGGATCTGTGATGTCAGAAAGGACTCCGAAAACACAACGGATCCCAAGCATCCTCTTCCCGTCAGCAGGTCTGGAATGTCAAACACCATCATAGATGCCTGCAGCAATCCAGCAGTTGGAGGGACAGGGAAGAGAAAGCAGAACTTGAAATATTTCAATTGAAACAGCAAAATCTGTATTTTTCAAACATCCTAAACCACCTCTCCTATATCGTGGTGAAAACCCAAGATCATCAATCTGTGTTAATGTTTTATTCTGAATTCTGACTTCTTGTTAAATCTGTTCCAGCATCTGAAATCTCTCTCATCTCTTCCCTTACACTTTTTTATGTATTCCCATAAAAATCTCAGCATGCCCCACAAAAACAGACACTTGAGCTCTATTTTCTAATTAAATTATTATTATTATTATTAAATTATTATTACTTACCGTTTTGATCAAACTCAGGCTATCCTCGTTATCTAACGGAGTAATTCTAGAACAACAATGATAATTAAATATTTAGAAGTTAGATCATTTTTCTGTGACTCCCCAGCAGCCAAAAAAGCTGTTTTATTTTAAAGTAAACTCTTATTTGTGCAGGTCATTTCAGTCAATTAGTGGGGGGATTAAATAAGCATAAGTTTGTGATATCTACTAAGTTAAAAGCATTTTTAAAATGCAACTCTTAATGAGCTCATGCTGCTTCTACTCATTAACAGTTAATAAAATTAGTCTGCCCAACTGCTTTTTATTCCTTTTATGTTTTTAACATTCCACAAAATTACAGATATGAAATCACTGGACTATCTCACACTCAAAAGCATTTAGCACATCTCATATGAAATAATCAAACACAAGGCTTTTGCAGGAGTTCCAAGAGGAGAAAAATTAATTTATTACTGTATGAGAAGCACTAATTAATAACAAGAAGTTGTAAGACAGTGACACAAACCTGCCGTGGTTGTTCACAGCCTGAATTTGAAAAGCGATTTTGGAGCTGTAGAACAGAAATTGTACAGGTGAGACGTGTGGTCTGTACTTTTAAATGTAAAAAATAAGCAGGAATAGACTTAAAGGAAAAGAAGTGATGAAGAAAGCAGGAAAATGGAATAATTATAATGATTTTTAAAGGCTGAATGCATTATGAAGTCTTGGAATTTGGCAGCCAGGCAAGTTCAGTTTAAAATGAATATTTTTCAGTTTATAATGATTATTTTTTCCCCCAAAGAAGCCAATGCAGTGGGACAATGAGCAATCAGTAACCATGGAAATACACACCGTAAAGCAGATTTCAGCTGTGCTAAGCCAAGGGTGTCTAACACAGACAGGAGCACCTGCTCTGCCACTTCCTTTGCCTGCAAAAAGGAAATAAAGAACAAAATATCTTTTTCCCATCCTTCCAAAGCCCAGCAGCTCCAGGAGCAGCCATAGGATCAACAAGAGACACTAAACAGTAACACACTGATGCACCAGGCTAAAATTTGTTCTTTCACAGATCACATTTTCCTTACTATGAGGTCAGGAAAATTCATGAGAAGGTGGAAAAACCAACCAGAGATGGATAAAATTAAGACACACTCTGAAATCTCTCTTTTTTTTTTAAACAGAATTCAGAGACTGGTTGGGAGGCCACGGTACGAACTCGATCCGTGCCGTAACATTGGAATTCTTTTGGTTTTCGTTTTGGTTTGCACGTCAATGTCATCCTGCAAGCAATCCAAATCAACGATCACAGAGAGAGAACAATTACAGGGGGCTTCATTTACCTTGGATTCAGTGGAAGTTTTAGCATAGCACTCAATGCCAGCAAGCACAGCCTCTACAACAGCAGAATATATTTGCGACAACAGCGTACTGAAGAGAAATACAAACACAACATTTACTGGACAGGTAGAGTTTTCTTCCTCCTCTCTTTAAAGGAGCAGCTTTTCCTCTCATTGCACAAGTCCCTTAATAATAAGGAAGGGGTCCTTGGTGAAATAAGTGGAGTAGTAGCTTTATAGTTAAGCTTTCTGGGCAAGAAAATTCAATTAGAGCAAGGAAATTGCTCAAATTACAGGATATTTTGGGAAAATACCTCTTGACACAAATGTATCTGGTGCTTTTGTTAGCCAAGAATAAGAAATGTGTTTTACTGTTGACTTTTGCTGCAGTTGGGTTTAGAACCACATCCTAAATGCAGGGCCTGGAGTGTCAGGACACAGGGAATGGCTTCACATTGACAGAGGGCAGGGGTAGATGGGATTTTGGGAGGGAATTGTTCCCTGTGAGGGTTCTGAGGCCCTGGAATGGATTTCCCAGAGAAGCTGTGGCTGCCCCTGGATCCTTGGAAGTGTCCAAAGCCAGGCGGGACGAGGCTTGGAGCAGCCTGGGATAGTGGAAGGTGACCCTGCCATGGCAGGGGGTGGAATGAAATGATCTTTAAAGATCTCTTCCAACCCAAACCATTCCACAATTCCATGAAATCTCCATCCCAGCTTCATCTGCTTCCCTTCTTAAAAGAGGACTGAAAAAATTGTACAGAAACAAACCAAAGTCAGGTGAAGCCAGGAATGACTTTCAGTTATTTTATAGAACTACTGGGGAAAACCCACATGTGCCCAAACCAAGCAACATCAGCCTCTGTTTTCCTGCTAAATTACAACCAAAAGATGAGCAGAACAACAAAATTACTGCTCCCCTAAATTTTAAGTCCTCT
This sequence comes from Dicrurus megarhynchus, assembly GCA_013399195.1. NCBI lineage: Eukaryota > Metazoa > Chordata > Aves > Passeriformes > Dicruridae > Dicrurus > Dicrurus megarhynchus. Next base: position 229,203 of record VXAD01001921.1, on the reverse strand, counting down.
CATTTACTCCTCTGCCACCACCAATATTGAGGGAGGGAAGAGGGGGCAGGAAAGAGAAGGATACAGCATTTAAGCCACATGCAAAGCACCCCTGAAGGATGGAAAAAAAAAAGCATCTGAAGATCCCAAACGTGGAGGAACCTCAAAATGCACCAAAGCTCATCTTCGATCACCCCCAACAGCAGCGAGTGATTTTCAAATTTAGCCTTCTCACTGCTTTTTCAGGTGTCTTGATTGTAATTTCCTGTGCTTTCATAGGCACTCAGCATGTTTTCACTGCACCCAGTAAAGGAATATAATTCCTTCATATTATAATTCTTCCAGACTTTGTAACCATTCCTATTTTCCCTCAAATTCTCCTATGTATTTGTAAGAAAACACCTCAGTGAGGTGTCCTTTACCTTACTCTTCTTCCCATTTTAACATTTTAAAGCTGGGAGTGCAAAATGTAAAATAACACAGCGTTTCTGTTGTTGCTTTTGAAGCATTTTCTTAAAAAAAACAAAATCACAAAATTTATCCCAGCTTAATTTCAATTTACAGAGCTGGTTTATGCACTCCAGCCAATCAATACAGCCAAATTTGGACTGAACAGTGCTCATAAAATACTTTTTTTTTCACTTTTTATAAAATATTGACTACTATAAGAACCAGATACAGGACTCAATGCAAACTAAGCCAAAAGTGATGAGTTCAGGTATGTCAAAAAAGCCAATTATGCTGCTGTTGTTGAAATTAGATTACTTGATCCAATACAGGGATGCTTCCCAGAAAAATATATTTTTAAATTACTGCCTCTATCAACCCCTGCTTTGTTTAGAGTTTCTCTACTCATCTTCATTAAAAATGTACTTAGTACAAAGGATTTTTGAAGAAGGACAAGAAGTGTTTGAGGAAAACATACAGGCAAGAAAAAATACCAGTTGCAGTTCAGTTTTCTGTAAAAAAAGGGAAAATCTGCTGCTCAATGCAGTAACTCCATTTTTATGTCTCACAATTACCAAGAGTCAACAGTATTTAGTGTGAGAGTACTGACACATCTTTAATTAATCTTTAATATCTTGCTACCAGGTCATGCAGCTTTGCAGAAGCAAAGACAGGCTCCTAAAATGATCCCAACTAACAAGGAGGACAAAATCTCTAAGGACAGGTCTGGTTTATCAAGAGAGAGAGCAGGACCAAAGCAGATTATCTACTCTGTTCTCCAAGCTGGACAGGGATCTACAACATGCAGAGGAAATGGAAACCAACATGGATAAACAAAGTCTGATTTTGAGAAGGCAGCTTCCCAACTCAAAATTAACTTTGATCTGACTTTAACACAGTGAATTTCTTCACAAGTTTTGAGCGTTCCCTGTTGGCATTTTCACTAAGCATTGTAAATCTTACACATTGTTCATGAAACTGGTCTAAAAATTACTTTTCCTTCCATCTGTGCAAGATGCTACAGTGTAAGATACTTTTCCCCTTGGTATATATGAAGTATCTTTCAAGCTTATTTAAGTAACTGTTAAGTTTATTTTTTTTTTACTACAATTCGAGCAAAATTTATTAATATTTCCTTTCCTACTCTGCTGCTGTCACACTAACAACTCCTAATTGCACCCACTGAAACTCTCCACGAGCATTTTGCCTTTAAAACCCTGTCCCATGCACATTATTCTGAATAAAAACGTCTCTGCAAATGCCAACAGCCACTAAAAGCAGGTTTCACCTACTGCCACGGGGTAGAAAGAGAGAAGAGTTAAGGAATAACATAAAAAATTGGCAGCTTACACTTGGTCAGTTTGCTTGTGCATCTCGTTGTCATTTCCTGTATTACAACAAAAAAGGTTTGGTTTAACCACTTTGAGAACATTTCTGCTGCACATCTTACATGAAATTTATCCAGTATTTTATGTTACTAGGGCAAACATTGGCTGTAATTCCAATCCTCCAACCATCTTCTCTTCAGCTTTTCTGAGCTCAGTACGATTTCAAGACAATCCTAAGGACTGACTTTATCTGTGGACTCTTCCAGCCATTTAAAATACGTAAGAAAATGGGTTTTAAAAATTTCACATGGCTTGTTTTTATCTTGGAATACAGCTATTGTAACTCATTATACCGGGCCCAAACCAAAGGATAAAAGATAAGAGTGAAAGAATTTTCTTTATCCTTTTAAAAATCCTCAGTTATTTGACAACTACCCATTTTCACTGTGTTGCTGGAGACTGTTTTTTTATAAACCCATATGGAATGTGGACTTAAATATTTGTTTAGTACTTCAAAAAGGGTCTGCACTCTCAGATCTGACAGATTTTATGTGTAACACTCAGATCTGACAGATTTTACCCACAAAATCTGCTATGATTTTATGCACTGGCTACAGAACCTACCACTCCGTGGCCTGATGCTCATAAAGGAAGCAAGGCTTTTAATTGTTACAAATTTTCATGGAATCAGAGGTAATAACTCCCTTGGTATATTTAATGTACTTACCCAGGAAAGGAATGTGAGTGGCTCCAAAAAAATAGGTCCTTGAACAAGCCAGAGGTCCCTTTGGAGATACGCACTGCACTACCTAGCAGTCAGTATTAATGAGATACAAAAAGCCATCAGTAAAACAAATTGGTGCAATAATTAACAATTAACTACACTCCCCTTAAGTCTTCTAAGCACTGACAGACTACAGAAGTTTACGACACAGACGGAACTGGATTGTGAAAAAGCAACTTACGTTTTCAAAGGTCTATTTCACTTTTGACTTGACCTGAATGGTTGAAAGACTTTGGAAAGGAGATGAGCTCTGACTTGTGTTTTCAATTTCCTATGTCAACTGCTCTTTTCATGAAGAGGAAAGTGTGTCAGGTTCCCATAACTATGCTGGCACTTGGTCTTATTTACTATTTTCATGACACCCTATTAAAACAGTATCACCTGTACCTGTAAATAAACCACCTTTTTAAAAACAGCATCAGAATCCGAGGACAACAGATGGAGCAAGTACAACAGAATAACACCGTACTTGCACTTTCAAAGGTATCAAATGGTATCTTATTGTTAACAAGGGAAGAAAAGACAGAATTGAAAGTGTTTTCACAGAAATAGTGTTAGAGCAGCAAATGGAGGATGAGATTTCACCAGGATGCAAAAACACTCCTTTCTCAGGCTCTGGACACGTGATTTGTGCCCAGAACCCTCACGTCCATCCATCCCTGAGGCAGCTCCACATGAAATGTTGACAGGCTCGTGAACTCATGGCCTCACTCATGCGCTCACTCCAGCATGGCCTGCGCTCAGCCACATCCACCTGCTCAGGGCTCACACCACTGCCACTCCCAGAGCCCCTGGAGGCAGCAGGGAGCTCTCTCCACACTCTACCTCTCTCCTCCTTCGCTGCCAGTTGCCTTCTGGAGCCACCCAGGCCCTCCAGCCAGAGGATCCCAACTCCCTGGGGTCGCTTGCCCAGGCACGGCCCCTGCGCCGCGGTGCAACGAGCCACGGACCTCAGCAAATGTTTAACAACCAAGCTCTCACTTGGAAATGGAAACAAGTTCATCTTTACAACTTCATCACAACAGTCCTGGAACTATGAAAGACTTTTTTCAGAGTTTCATCAACAGTTGCTGAGCACACACTGGAATTTGGATACACGTCAGTATCCCAGGTTTATTCACAGAGGTATTATCAAAAAAAAGTGGCTTTTTTATTTCTAAGAAATGGCTAAACAAATGTGATTAAAATAAGATCTGTGTGTCACAGTAAGTGTATCATAGAAGATTTTCACTTTGTGGCCAGGACACACATCCTCACAAACAGCATTCCCCTCTCCCCCACCCACTTACAGCACCAGTTGTCTTTTTACAGAGAATAAATTATTTTAACTCATTCAGCAGTCCCCTGATTAAGAATCCAGTGTGGTTTAACACAGAAAGAGAAAGAAAAAGCAAATTTGTTCCTTAAACTGATGGATTGCTAAGGTGCTTTATGTTAAGAAGAATTAAGTATTTAACTCATGGCAGATAAGCACAAAAAATATACGAAGAAAAAGAGAATATACAATGCTTTAAAATCTCAGATAACTTCTCCAAAGGCTTACCATGTGCTTGGCAGTGCTTCCACCAAGGCCAGTGTTTCGAACCAGATGTCCTTCAGATGGAAAATTAAAGTTCCCAGAGTTCAAGTTTTCCTTCGTGGAGTGGCTGCCAAACAGGACAAAGGGCTGCCGGCTCGGGCTGAGGAGGAGAGAGGGAATCACCACCAAAATAGCACAGGAAGTTTACAAACAACAAATGAAATCAAAGCTTTCAAGTGTGATGGACCAGCTGCTGGATTTCTCACTACAAGAGTGGGATCAAAACAAATTACTAAAGCTGCACAAAGCTTCCCACTGAAAAGACCAAATTCCCAAGAAAAAACCCACTTGCATTAAAAAGATAATAAATTCTTCCAAATACAAGAACATATCTCAAGGCTGTTCCCAAATGCTCCTGGAAGATTCTTTTATCTTAAACTGCCTTGAAAAGCTGCCTAGTTTAAAATTCACCATCTTGAAAAACCCTGAAATGACCGTGTTGGAAACAAACAAAACTATTTTGGGTTCAGTTCTGGCTTTGGGCCCAAGACTCAGCTGGAGAGGTCAAGGATTTTCTTTTCATTATTGCAATGCAAACAACAGAGGATGTTGCCAGCAACGAAGGGCACTGAACTCCACTGGTTTATTCCAAAACCCGAAGAATGTGCAGAGAGATTCAAGAAGCTAAACAAAGCTTGGTTTAGCTCAAAACAGCACAAGGTGGGTTTTGCAACACAACCTTCAGCTAAACAACAGCTTTCAGTTAAAACTCTGTCATAGAATCACAGAATGGTTTGGGTTGGAAGGGAGATTAAAGATCATGTCATTGCCACCCCCTGCCATGGGCAGGGAACACCTTCCACCATCCCAGATTGTTTCAAGCCCCATCCAACCTGGCTGGGGTTTCCAGGGATGGAACAGGAAAGGAACTGATCACAATGCACAAAATTTCATGGTATATTTAAGAACTACAGCACTAAATCCCATGAAAATTCAGCTTATCCTTCCTGGAAGTGCCTTTGCATGGGTTTTTCTTCAGTATGAGATGGGATATATTGAGATGATCCCACAAGGAATTTTAAGCATTATGGCATCAGGGATATGGAAATAAAATATTGAGGAACTATTGACACCACAGAGAATAATGAGTAATAATTACCTGTTATCTGTTATATGGCTTGAGATCATGCCATGGCTGAAATAACTTCTGAAGGGCTATGAAGAATAGAAAAAAAAAGTTATTAAGAAGTTCATGAACAGAAGTGTGAAATATCCTATCATTAAGAAAAAACTTGAATTATCCTTCTCAAAGAAAACTCCTGAACCCTCAAAAAATACTTCCAACCCCCACAAACAAACATAAACACCACTCAGTCTCTCATGTTATTAAATCATTGAATGGTTTAGGTGAGGAGGGACCTTAAAGCCCATTTAGTTCCAACCCCCTTCCATGGACAGGGACACCTTTCACTATCCCAGAGGAAGCAACAAAATGCATCAAAAATGCTTCAAAATACTTCAAAATGCATCAAAAAGCAACAACATGCTTCAAAATGCATCAAAAAGCAATAAAATTCTTCAAAATGTATCACAAAAGCATCAAAATGCTTCAAAAGCAAAAGCCACCCCCAGAAACCCTGTGCTATTTTCTGCCATGCTCTATGCTCCCCTCAGTTATGTTTGAAGTTTGATATGTGCAAATTCAACTGGTTAAGCCCTGCACATACCAGATTCCATCCAAGTGGAAGTTAATCTACCTACAAATATCTCCTGTGCAGATATAAATCACCCAAATTGAATTATCAGCGAGCAAACACTTGACTGAATTACCCCAGCAGTCCTAAGCCATCATACCATGGATTTTTAAGGTGGGTGGTGACTTAAAAAAAAACCCAAATTGTGTATTTCCACTCCTCAAACATGAAAGGTGAGATGGGATAGGGGGAAAAAAAAAATGACAAAATAATGCTGAATAATTATTCCTTCTGCATGGATAACAGCAGGATTTGCAAGGATTGCTGAAGCAGGCCTACCTCCCCCGCCTGAGATTCTGAGAGTTCCAGAATGAAGGGAATTTCAGTGTCAAAATTAGCAAAAAAGTTGGTCCACTGGTGTTCAAAAATCGTTAAATCCTAGAAGGAAAATATTCGACGTTACTTCCCAAGGGAAGTGTTAAAAGCAGAGAAAGGAGGTGACATTTCATTGGAATACAGACTGCCCAATGAAACAAGAAGCTCAAGAAAATAAATATGTTTTAAAAGATAAGGACATTCTGCTGGCTTTCAGGGTGTCTTTTTGTGGGTGTGTGGTTTATGTTTATTTTTTTCAGAAAATTTAAGTCAATTTACCAACAACTTTCAGGCTGAAAACTTCAAATTATGATAAATAGGTCTGCTCAGAGGAGACTTACCAGGTGTAGGGTAAGTCCCAAACATTAATCTCACCTCCACACAGAGAAGGACAGGTGAAATATCAGAGAGTGATTACTTAAGACTGAGAGCCTCATAAAAACTTTATGATATTTTAATTTTCATTGCAGCAGTTGATGAAACAACCAATTTGGTGTGAACTACTAATATTTTATTAATAGAGGATAATTACTGCTGAATTTGCTACATATTAAATTGCTGTCAAGCTAAAAAAGTAAAATATAGCAATAATTACAAAATAGATCTACTATTAAATTATAAATACTATGATTTATACAATGCTTTCTCCTCTAGCACTGAGACCAGAGCATGGCATTAATGTGAGAATCCCTTCCCACTGTTTGTATTTCCCAAAATTTCAGGGCAGCCACTGAGTGTCACTGTTCCCCACTTAAGAGAGTTACAAAGCATCCTGAAAAGTGCTTTTTTTCTCCTGGAAGAATGGCTGTGTGTTAAAGGGGATTTTTTTTAACCCTCCTTACAGCAAAAGGAGGATTGACACACAAAAACACAGCAACTTCATGTACTTTGTACATGGTTTCATGACATGAAGAAAAACTTTTAGGAGAATTTCAGACAAAGTAAGAAATTCAAGGAAACCAAGACAAGTTGTTTTGGTGTTTTGCAGAGTTTTTGGTAGATTTAAGAAATGGAAGGAGACCCTGCAAGCAACAGCACGCAGAGCCTGTAGATTGAGTCCATAAACTTAATTAAACCAAACAAAATCACAACACTTTTACTCTGTGGTTACACCAAGCAGGAGCTGATGCAGAACATTTCACCTGCGTTACCTCAAAGAGCAAATCCTCCAAGGACACAGGATCCATTTTGCTGTAGGTCTTCCACAAGTCAACACTGACATCCATTAACTGAAAGAGATTTTAAACACATTTCTGTGAAAAACACCACGAAGGAGGCCACAGATTCAGGTTTAAGCTGCACCGAGGCAGCCTTTAACACACTGCCCTGTCTAACAGTGCTTCTTAACTCTGATTTCACAAATATTTTTACCCTGTTACAACAGAACTGACCAAATACAAGTGCAGAGACTCATTTCCTCGAGCGAGGGTTTGAACTCTGTGCAAATCTTTCTTTGCATCCTCCAAACAAATCATTTCACAAAGTTTTTCAGTTTAACAGCAAAGAGCAGCACGAGTTGGTGCAGGCAGAAGGGCAAGATGAGTTTTCTGAGTTAAGACATCCAAGAAGCAGATTCCAGGGTTACTCATCCTGAGCACCAGCCAGTTCTTGCTCCAAGCTGATGTAAATTTAGGCTAAGACAGTTTAACTTTGCAATACTTTCTTCCAAGTAGTAGGATGATGCATGTGAGAGTAATATTTAAAAATATGTTCTTAAGGGACTCCTGTATCTGAATGATTTCTGCATTTACAGGGTTCCCCACCACTCACTCGGTTACAAATGCAACACTGGCTGGAATTTTCTTAACCCACTGCTTTAGAGTTATTCCAGGTACTCATGTAATTAGGTAGGTTAATAATGAATTCCCAGAGCTCACTGCCATTCACCTATCAGTAAATTCTCTGTATTACAGCATCTTGAGCAACTCTGACTTCTGCAGTAAGAGAGCAACTGCCTTTAAAAGACTGGGAAAAATCCTAAATGATCACCCTTCAATTATACTCAAATCTAAGAGAACACACAGCAGAGGGAAAATCTCAAGAGGGAAATTCTGAGTTAAAAATGCACCTAAAAACTCCCCTTTTAATAATGGCAGAAGTATCAATTTATAGATCATTTACAGTGATCCCAAGTGCATTTCCCTCCCAGCCTGCCCTCCTCCCCCAGCAGTGACACACAGCAGCTGCCTGACAGAGAACCACACAAACACTCACGTAAGAAGTTAAGAATGTGACTTCCCACTTGAAATCCCCTCATGATTTTCAAGGAGGAAGCAAGCAAGAACCCCAGCTGGAGCTGGCTGGACTGCCAGAGCCAACGTGACTGCTCTTAAAAAAGGAGTTCAAGAATTTTCCCTGCTCCTTTTTAAGTATTCAGGAGTGGCTGGGACCAGGATCAACTCCCTGGATCACACAGGAGAGGTTCTGTCTGTGCCACAATGTCTCAACATTTTTTCAGAGTCTCCACGGGTTTGTGAAACAAACTGGGGTAATTAAAAGGCAATTAAAGACCCAAACAGCTCCCGAACTGCCAGTCAAATTTTCATTGACTCATTTCACACATCAAGCAGGGCTATAGATTGTCCTCCCCAAAGGTGCTCATCTGTTTGCACGCTGTATTTAATGGTTTGGGCAGGCTCACACCACAAGGTGGTACAGGACCAGTGATGGAATGAAAAAAAAAGCCTGAAGAAAGGAACCAGTGGAAAGAGAACAGTGCTGAGAAAGGCACATGAACTCACAGAACAGACTTCTGAGCAAGCATGTACAATTCTAGATATGATGAGACTTCAACAATGGCACTATTAATTCTCTGGGGGTTTTCCAGCTATCAGGAGTCAGACAAAAGCCCATTGTGGCTGTAAAAATGGAGGAGCGATAAGAAAAATGGGACATCTGCATTGCTGTGGCAGAGGTTCAAGAAATGAAATCAAAGAAGCTTCAAACAAGTACAGAAATGCAAAGCTATCATCTGAAAATGCTGTTCAGAGCATAATTAATAAATAGGCAAATCAATGACAGAAGTTGCTCAGAGTGGAACAGCAAATCATTATTAAATATCGGAGCAAATAAATCCTGACTGTTGCCCTATTCAGCAGGGTATGATGACCCATGAATATAAAATGTCAGTGAGAGGAGATACATCTCTTCAGTCAAAAGCAGTGACCCAAGAAATACAGTCACTTCTTATTTCCTGAGCTCATCTCAGGGTGTTTGTCACTAACCAGCTCCTCCTGCTCTGCTCTTGAAGATCTATAACCCCCCTAAAAAATTAGGGGTAAAAAAAATCCATCTAGGGGTAAAAAAAATTGGTTCTTGGCAGAGGAGGCTCTAGAAGGAAAGGAAAGAAGTTCTAAATCACAGCAGAGGACTGAGGAAAATGCCCAAATAACAGTTTATCCAGGAAAAAGCGCTGTATAGCTCAGAACAGAATCTCAGCAACAACATGGGGGTCTCCATCCAGGCACAGTTAAAACTCAGTTTTACAAGATCCCAAAAAAACTTCATCCAATTTAGCAGCTCCCTCGAGCTGCGAGTCAGGACTAGATCATCTCAAAAAGTACTTTCCAAACAGAATAATTTCACGAGTAACTTCTGCTTCAGAAAGGAAACGAGAAAGGGAAACACTCACTTCGTATTTCATGGTGAAGAAGCCGTCGCCCCCGATGCCCTCCAGCGCGAAGGCCTGGACGATCGGCCACTTCTCCACGATGAACATGTCAAATATCTGCAGGTGGCCTGCAAAGCAAGCACAGCAACATTCCCTCACAAATCCTGGCACTTCAGCTCTCTCTGAGGCCTTGAGATTCACAGAAAGTCTCATTTATCCCGTCTTTGTACGGAAAATCTTGAAGCGAAAAATATTTTTTGTGCAGATGGCAGCTTTTGGAAGCTCCTCTACATCCCAAATTTTGTCCCTTTTTCTCAGGATATTCCACATCTCCCTGCAAACTTCATTACAAGCTAATTAACAAAGCTGCCTGTTAAAATTCAAGATAATAAACAGGGAGCTTTGCTTCCTCCAGTTCCTCAAATACTTGGGCTTAAGTAAATACTGTCAAACATCCCAGAATCCCAGACTGGTTTGGGTGGGAAGGGACCTTAAATCCCATCTCATTCCACCCCCCTGTAATGGGCAGGGACACCTTGCACTATTCCAGGTTGCTCCAAGCCCCATCCAACCTGGCCTGGGACACTTCCAGGGATCCACAGCTTCTCTGGGCACCCTATGCCATGGCCTCACCATCCTCACAGGGAGGAATTTCTCCCATCATCCCCATTTAATCAGAATTTTAAGTTGAGGGAGAGGAAAACTCTTCCTCCTGGCACTCCCTGGTGCAGCTGCAAACCATGTGAAGTGTCCTTATCAGCCTTAAGCTACACAGCTTCTTCTCATCCTTCCTTCCACAGAACCCCTGTCCTTCCCCCATGAGCCATTAATGACTCTCCAGGCAGTCAGAGCGTATCACCCTTCCCTAAGGGAAGCAATAAAGAAATAGGAATAAAAAAAGAATGCAAGATTACATTGCTGAGGCTCAAGGCTGGCTCCAGATCCCAACAGGAAGCCGTGCAGGGCAGTTTTTTTCAGTACTAAAAAAGGAAACTTGCATAAAGAAATGTTTATTCTTGCCTTGCATAAAGGAGGATTTATCTGGAGCTCCCATGGGAACAGAGAACTTCTGTAGCAGCTCAAGACATGTCTCTGAATGCAAATCATTTCTCTGCCTCATGCTGGGGGCATTCACTCCCCAGATGAACTCTGAGGGCTTCCAGTGCTCAGAAAGAAATTCAACTCTTAAGGAAAAAGAGGCTAAAAGGAAACTAATGACTTACTAATCCTTATTTCTCTCCTAAGGCAAGGAAATCTTCATTCCCTGAAGTTGCAGGGTGCAAAACACTTCCACTCTGAGTATAAACCACCCTACCTTGGCAGCTGTAGGGGATTCCGATGCGGCTGCAATCCCGGACCATGTCCACAAAGCTGGAAATCTTGAATTCCTCTGCAGCTTCTTCATCTTCATACTGAAAGAAGTCATTTAAAATCAAACTGGATTAGGCACGCCCTAATTTGATCGGTAATAAAGAGAAGCTGCAGCATGTACACCACTAAGATATCACCTACAGCCTCCAGAAGCTCAAGAACCTCCTTATTCTCTGTATTTTGAAAATCCCATCATGGCAGGGACACACTCAAGCCAATGGAAATTGGAAAAAAATCCAACTTCAGAGCAAGGTTTTTAATCATGACAGATGAAAGCATAATTATAGACTTTATTTTCAGCTTTCAGTGAAGTCTTTCAACATCTAGATTTAAAAGATAAAAGTTCTTTTGAGGAGACCAAATGATGTGCCATGAAAAACATGCCACTGAGGGAAAAAAAATTGAATTAAGATATTGTATTACCAGCTAAACAACACTGAGCAAGGAAAATCAATGACAGAACAAGCCTCAGGTCACAGATTAAGCAATGAGAACCAGTTTTGGTCTGAGGAAGAGGTGAACTGCAGGAAAAGGAGGAGGCAAGAAGAGGAGAAACCCTCACGTAACACTGACTGAACTGAGGACTTCAGCAGACTGAAGAGCAAATATCCTAACTCAGAAAAGCATAAAAACCAGACTGAAGAGACAAATCACACTCAAATCATTTTTGTAACAGCACACAAACCTGAAAACACACTGACTTTGACCTGAAAAGGTGCAGTTTAGCAGCAAGTCTGGAACCAACAGGTCTAACCCTGCTGGCTTCTTCAAGAGCCACTTGTTTTCTGGAGCAAGATCAGAAGGCAGAGGTGTTTTGCCTATTTTATTTTATTTTTATGTGCAGTGCTCCGAGCTTCTCATCAAGGCAAATTACATGATTATGAACTTTTTGTGAGCTTCAGGGTACACCCAACACATTTATTTTGAGAACAAGTTCTTTTAAGCCAAGCCTGAATTTAAGATGCAGCCCCAGCTCCTCTGTGGTGTGTTCCTTCTCCAATCCCAGGAAGCCAGATCAAAGTTGCAGTTCAAAGCCAAGGCCCAAACAACTGCCAGTTTCTCAGGACTTAAAAATGTCATTGGAATAAGAACTTGGGTTTTGGCAGGGTGCTAAAGGCTTGCTCACAATCTGCTGTTGCAGGAATAAATACAGGCAGTTCAACGTTACTACATCAAATTTCAGTATTTTATCCTATTTGGCCACTTTGAACAAGGGCATTTTTTAGTAATATGGGATTTTTTTCCCCCCATAATTAGGATATTCTCTTAAATTCCTGTGGTCTAGTTAAAGCAAGTAGGAAGAAAAAAAAAAAAAGGAAGGAGAAGCTCTAGGTTTTCCCAGAGCCAGGTACAGCACTGCTTTATTTATTTCTAAAATTCTTGCACATTTTTTGGTTTCATTTTTATAAAGTTATTTCTATCACTAAAAAAAAAGTACTTAAAAGCCACTGCAGGCAATTCTCCTGTAAACAGGATGCACTTAAAGCCTGACACAGCAACGTTTTGTTTGTCTTTCAGCAGCAACCTAGGAAACTGGCAATTCTTATACATTGGGAATGTGACTGGAAGTGCTCAGCTCATTCACACCAAGCAGCAATGAAGTTAAACTGTATTTTCACTGTAAAAAACCAAACCTTTCCCCTCATTTTCACAAAGAACAAGGCACAGGGTTTACCTTGCCAGTTACATCATTATTTCAAGCCAACACTGTGTGCTTAAGGTTCCTACTTACCACGATAAATCATATCAAAGCCCCTAAGCAGATGAAGCTTAAAATTCAAGAGCTGAGATTGCAGTTGCACTGGCAACCGTGTGGTAAGAACTACTCTGTTCCTGATTCCAAAGTGCACGTGTTTTCCCAGCACCAGATTTGCCCTTTCAGCAGGGATTTTGGCAACAGAAAAGCCTTGTGAAGCCAGGCTTTGGGTTTTGCTAGGGCATGTTTTAACCTGGAGCTCAGCTGTTCTATCCTAACAAGAATTATCCCTCTCTACAGCACTTCTGGAACTGTATCCACAACAAGTTTTGGGACCCATGGACAAGGTATTTATAAAGTGGAGCAAGTTCAGTGGAGAGCCACCACAATCAGAGGATCTCTGGGACAAGATCACTTGTCCCAGAAGGAGAGATCCAGGCTTGCTCAATATTTGCACCTGAAACCCACCAAATTATTACTGAGATGGTGAAGTCAGGTCCCTCCCAGTGGTCATGACAAAAGGCACAATTTAAAACAAGAAAGGTTTGGGTTTGCCAAAAGGAAACACTTTTTCACTAGGAGGACAGTGGGGGAATGGAGCAGACAGCCAATAGAGGTTCTGCAGTCACCATCCTTGGATGCTTTCAACATCCAGCTGCAAAAAGACCTTGAGTAACCTGATCTGATCTCACCACTGAAGCAGGAGGTTGGACAAGATGATATCCAGAGGTCCCTCATAACCTGAATTATTTCCTAATTCTGTGATCTAGGCTATCAACCAGCCACATCAAAATACAATCAGTCCATTATAAAGCCCATCACTTTCAGGCTGGAAACTCAAGGGAACAAAAGGTTTCTCTCCCTGACTTTCCCATTCATTTTTCCACTGGCTTCACCCACCAACATCACAGGCTCCAAACCCACTCCCTGCAGAATTCAGTATAATTCTAACTTAGAAAAGGAACTACACAGAACTCAATGTAGGAAGCAGCATTTCCAGTCTCAACTGGAATGAAAAGGTCCTTATTCTACACCCAGACAAAGAGTATTTTCCATTTTTACTCCTCTAAAAACACTTCACAACAATAAATGCAGTTTTTCTAGAATACTTTGACCTTTAAATTCAAGCTGAAACTCACATCAGTCACAGGATGTACTGGAAGTGAGGTTAATTAGTTCTTGAAAGAAAGATTTAATAGTTAAAATGAAAATACATAACGAAGTTTCTTGATTTTAAATGACTTTCTAAGTCCATCTTTTCTAATAGTCTAAAACTACTGGCAACCAATGCAAACACTGCTTTGGCAGCAAACAAGGCTGTTGTTGGAAATCTCAGTGTTGACTGTGATATTTGATTCAGATTTTGCATTTCTCACTACCCACTTTTTTTCCTCATTAAAAGATCATTGACTCATTTCAAAACAAAAGCAATTAGTGGGAGAGAGGAGCAATTTGTCTTCATGCTCCAACAAATAAAAGTATTGACAACATATTCTTCTTGCACACTTTAGCAAATGATTAATACCCAGATATACACACAGATCACTCCCCTGCTGAGGATGAAAGGGAAAAAAGGTTTCTGCAAAGAAGGTTAAAAAAAAAAGTTTCACTTTAAGGATCAGTTCATTAACAAGTTCATTAGCAAATCTCGTCTGCATTCATTGTTCACTTACCTCATTTTCAGTCAGACAGTGGAAATGCAAGTTCCTCCAGTGTGCCACATAGGGCAAAAGATGATTGTAATTCACAGGGTTGCAGTACAGATGAACACTGTCAGGTTTTATTAATATGATTATATCTGCAACAAGCAGAACAAATATTCCAGCATCACGACTCCACACACAAAAGAAACTGAACAGAAAACATTTTTTTCTATCATGTACCTCATTAAAAAAGAAAATTGTCCAACTATCTGAATGCAGTGGAATTCCTAATTTCTTTTAAACAAGAAGAAGAAACAGTTGGCAGCCACATGCAGCTCCAAGTAAAAGAGCACTTGTTACTGTTCCAGACAACTGTGGGGTTATTCCCAAGTCTTGCACAGAACTTGCATCAGCCTGTCCTTTGTGCAGCCAGGAGGGTCAGGGTGAGTCCTCCCAGAGCACTTCCAGAACTCTCAACTCCAGCTGCTCTTGCCTGACATTACATCAGAGCTGCTCCAACTAAAAACCAACACCACCACAGCCTGCGGGGGAGATATCCAAAAGTTTCATGCAAATAAGGGAATAATAAACTGTGATCACAGCGATTGGCCACCTTCCAAATATGACAAAGGTGAGCGAATGTGCTGAAGTAAAAAAAGAGCTCAAGTACTTTAGAACTGCAGAGGTGTGATCACACAGTGATTAATAACATGTACATACACACACTGACTGAACTAATGGGCTGTAATTGTGTAAGTTTACAACATCTGAGGTTAACTTGTGGAGCATAAAGCATAGGAAATATATCCTTTTATTATTTAAAGAATCAGTTCTTCAGCAGTGTTTCTAAGAAGGTATAGATAGACAACTTGAGATTTAATTACTTTTTTTGTGTGTGTGTATGCATCCCTTTTTCTGCTCATCTTCCATCCAGAGGAGGTAAAAAATGCTGAGAACATTACTCACCATCCAGAACTTCCTCAGGAAAGCCCGTCCTTTCGAAGTCGTTGTTGTTCTGGTTGTACAAACCAAAGAGCAGATAATTTGCCAGCTCCCTGCACCCTTCATTGTATCGACTGTCTATCCCTGCGAAAGCAAAACCGCAGGGGAATTGTTGTGTGTCCTAACACCATACACCTGAGAGGTTTGTTTTCTTCCCCAATTTATTAAATTTTAAAGCAGGACTATGAACTCAACTCCCCATTTGAACACACTGGGAGAACAGGGTAGGGAAAAAGGAGTTTTTGAAAGATCGCTGCCACATGCTGACATCCCCCTTCCAACCTAAAAGCACAAGTATTCCTTGAAAAATTTAAATGTCTTGGTTTTTGCAGTGCTCTGCATCAAAAATTCCGGTTTTTTCTAGTAATTCAAACATCTGTCTGGATGCATTCTAATTAATATGTTCTTGATTGAAGCTTCCTAATAAACTAATCCTGTGACCCAAATCTCCTGCTTTAGAATACATGATTAAACATTATCTTATCAGTGTTACAGTGCAATCCCTGAGTCACCAGAGAGCCAGTGCAGACTTCTGACAAATTGTGAAAAGATGTTCTGACAAAACATATGGGGCACAAAGAGCTTCCAAGGAAACCTTTCTTGGTCCTTGGGAAAATTAAACGAAAACAACTGAAGATCTGGAGCATATCTGGAGACAGAAGATAAATACAAGAAAGGAATGAGGTCACCGATTTTAAAAGTATTTTCATCTCTCTGGATGACAGTCACAGCCATAATTCATAATTCTACTGTAATAAATCCAGTTTTCTCAAACAAGTAAAACTGCACATAAAGCAGCATCCTTGCCATCCACATTTCACAGAGGTCACCAGTCTAGACTGCCAAAAAATTCCTCTAATGGCAAGTTTTCCTACCAAGTTATATTAGGATTCAGTGGAATGGTTGCCAACAAATTAGGATTTGTTACCGCTGCTAAAGGAGAGATCAGGACTTTGATAATGTAATAACATGGCCTGGACATCTGAGTCTCAGGATTTGAACTGGAAACCAAAACAGGCAAGAGTCACCTGGGCAAAAATTGGAACAAACCTCAGGTTTTTCTATTTACGCTCTTTTTTATGTTACGCTTCAGCTTTAAAGAGCTAACCAGATGCTGTGTCTGCATCCAGCTACTGAATCCCACATCTTAATAAACTCCTTGTTTGTTCAGTAACTTTGGGTAGCTCACATGTATTCCAGGGTATCTGATATTTGGTGCAAAACTATGGAACAGACAAATTCAATCCCTTCAAATTTTCCCATTTCACCGCTGCACTCCTCGGACTTGCCCAGAGAGGTTTGGGACTCACCATCCCTGGAAGTGTCCAAGGCCAGGCTGGATGGGGCTTGGAGCACCCTGGGATAGTGGGAGGTGTCCCTGCCCATGGCAGGGGAGTGGACTGAGATGATCTTTAAGGTCCCTTCCAACCCAAACCATTCTGTGATTCCTTGACTTTGTTGGGAAATGGAGAAGCTGCCTCACTTCTGTCCCAGCTTTCTCAGCTCTCAAAAAATCTTTCCTGCCATAATCTTTGAATCCTCATTCTCCTGCTGTTTCTGACCTCTCATTCATACGTGTCCCTCTATTTTATTTACATTTTCAGCCCCATGAAAGCAGGCACACCAATGTAATCCGGAATTCAACGGGACTCAACATCCAAACATTGCTGCCAAAGCCCTTGTGTCTAGGTGGGATTTTAGTTACAAACAAGTGGAGACTCCCTTCTTTTAGGAAGAAACTGTCCCATTGTTTTAGGGAATTCCATTTAAATGTAATCAGTCTCCTTGGAATCAGCTGCAACCTTGGAAAGTGAGCACACACAATGTCCTGAAGATAATCTGTTTTACTGATTACTTCCCTCACTGAGGCACCTTCTGAAGGCTGTCAGAGGAGCAATAATCTGGCACAGACAGGCTGGGAGAGCTGGGGGTGTTCAGCCTGGGGAAGAGGCTCCAGAAAGATCTCAGAGACCCTCCCAGTGCCTAAAGGGGCTCCAAGAGAGCTGGAGAGGGATTTGGGACAAGGGATGAAGGGACAGGATGAGGGGGAATGACTTCCCAGTATCAGAGGGCAGGGTTAGATGGAATACTGGGAAGGAATTGTTCCCTGTGAGGGTGGGGAGGCCCAGAGAAGCTGTGGCTGCCTCATCCCTGGAAGTGTCCAAGGCCAGGCTGGACAGACCTTAGAGCAACCTGGGATAGTGCAAGGTGTCCCTGCCCACGAGACAGAGTTGGAACTACATAATCTTTAAGGTCCCTTCCAATCTAAACCATTCTATGATCCTGTGATTCTAATTTCTGGAAGATCAGAAGAAAGATGAGAAACAGCCCTCCTTAAAAAAAAAAAACAGTTAGGATGTCACCATCCCTTGAAGAGTTTGAGATTTTATCTGGGTGCACCAGCTTCAAACAGGGAACATGTTCCAAGCCAAACACCAAACCCCTGCTCTTCCAGCTGATGACAGAAGGAAGGGAAGAGAAAACAGAAAGATGTTAAGGGGGGACAGCTGACAAATTTAACTCTTGTAATAAGAGGACGTGGATGAATTTACTGTTTTCAGAGCACTGACAGGCACGCAGGGAAGGCATTAGTTTAACAGAAAACCATGGACTCTGCAGAATATTTGGGATTTGTGGTCTGCTTGGGTCTTTCAAGCATCCCATCCAGGCAGGAGCTTTCACACTGAGGCTTTAGTGCTATTCTACAGAAACGTATGGAGTTAAAGGAACAGATATAGTTAGCAGAAAACAAACAGGAAATGAAACAATGACCAAGATAAGATACCCCCGAGAGCATATCAGGAGTCCTCCCCAGAACAATGGGCAAGGCCATTAATTAGGAAACCCCGACGCCTGCCTCCAGCTGAGCTGGGAGGTCGGTAACTCCCCCGCCTGTTCCCAACTCATCGCCAGGGTGTGGGCAGACAATGACTCAAGTCTGAGCCCCGAGGAGCCGTTCCTGCTCCTGCTCCTGCTCCCGCAGCCAGGGCTCAGCTGCCCCTCAGCGAGCCCATTCAGTTTGCTTAAATTGGCAGAAAACATCCTGGCCAAATGCAGGGGGGAAATCTGTCTGCTCGGTAAGATAAAGTGGGTGCAAGATACCAAACACCACCAGCACCGATGCAAAATGCACGTGGGGACATCACGGAGGGAGAAGGGAGGTGAGGCTGGAGGGAATGGATGCATCACCTTCAGACATTGGCCCAAAACCAACACACAATTGTGGAACTGCTGGCAGAATAATCCTTAAAACAGTCTCTGTTTGGAAAGGGAATGTGATGAACTATCAGTGCAATGTACTAAATGTTCTAGAATGTGGTAGAAACCCCAGCAGGAAGAGCTCTGTGTAGGATGGATAGCATGGAGAAAAAATAATCTAAAAAAGTAGCAATATGTGAACAGAACCGAAGTAAAGATTTACTGGAACAGCCTTGAAAGTATCCCCACACTCTTCGAGAATAAAAAATAAGTATCAATGTTTGCAAAAATTCAGCTCAAGCTGTGCTGAATAGTGAAACAGTTTGATCCACAATCAGAGCAGCTACAACTACAGTCAGTTACAGACACACCCTACTCACACTAAATGCACATCCCCAGAAATCAGAGCAACTGAACCACGAGCTGGAAACAGCACTATCATAAAACCAGCCTTCACAGCTGGAAACAGCACTATCATAAAACCAGCCTTCACAGCAACTCCAGCTGAGACATCACTGCTTTTTAAAGACATCTGACATGCCAACCTCCAAATTCCTTTTTCCTGTCACTCGTGAGGCCTTTTTTCCCCAGCAAAGAATGCAGGAATGTTACCATGCGACCAAAATCAGATCAGAGGATTCTTTTAAAAAAATCAGCTGGAACTACACTGAAATACTTGTATCAACAGTGGGACAGTTCTCATCTCTCTTTGGGATCTCACGATGCTGGGTTTCATTTCAGTACATATATTAATGAACTTGAAGCAAAGCTCTGGAAGTTTATACTGTTTTTATCTCACAGTCCAGTATGAAACTGAAGTTGAGGTGAGGGAACTGCATTAACTCCAGGCCATTAAAAGCAGCCAAGTGAAACAGAACATGCACTGACTGTAAAAAAGCAGAGTTACGAGTATCCACTTTCCACACAAGTCAACAGGACTCAGGATGTAAAACTACATGTTTTTTGTCATCTGAAGCTTGTATTTGATGACAGATTTAATGCATTTATAACAGTAACATGCCTGTTTAATGGAAGTTATGCCAGAAATTCTGCAGGCTACAGGAGCCAGGTCAGAGCAGACAAGAGCCCCATTGTGGGTGCTGAGAGATCAGTGCGAAGCACAACACTCCCAACAAAACACACCTCCTATATTTCCATACCACAAGTGCTTATTTACCGGGAGGTATGGTCTTATGAAGAGAATTAAATCCTCCACATGACACTGAGGATTACACAAAGCAATTCTTTTGCTTTCCTTAAAGCTGGGCCATGTTTTCAGTGAGTGTTCTCTACCTGGGACTTTCTGCAGTCTCAGAGTTAACAGTAATTAAAAAACACTGCAGTGTCATCGGTGAGATGGCACAACTTAAAATGTTTTATGAAACGAAATTAGCAGCAAAGACAAAACCCAAGGAGTTTATCCTGTATGATCAAGTTTCACTGGAAGGCTGACACAGTGACCTCACAGACCTTTTGGCTGTACAGTTACTACTTAGCCAGAGACTTAACCTTTTACCCCAGAGAATGTAGGGTAGGAAGGGTCATGCTGTACAGTTTGCATTGACTCAAAGAAAATGAGGTTATATAAACTTATATATATTTTTTTTTTTACATATTATATATATATATAATTTATATATATATATTTACTGGCCCACAAATTTTACTTTGTGGGCCAATAAATGAGCCTTAAGTTCTCTTGCTACATCATTAAAAAATAAAATTTAAAAATCCTAAAAAACCAGACTGTTGTATCACTTCCTACACAGAGCTTCTTTAGGGCTACATCAGACTTCTTCTCTTTAACTGTAATATATTATTTAAACAATCACTCCTCAGTCCTTTTCTCAAAGGACTCAAAGTTTTCAATCATAATGTCTGCATTTTTCCTTTAATATCTTGACACTGATTATATAATATGAAACAAGAGTCAGTGAAATGGTATTAAAGCAGTACAAAACCCCTGTTATTTTCCCACGGCACACTTGCACATGCACCTTTATTTCCTCCTGCCCTTATCTCCCAATCCCAGAAGAAATAAAACACTGAAACCACATGCTGTTTGTGTGCCAACATTTAACTCCTAACTGCTTCCCGGGCTTCTCATGCCACACTTTAAACTTTTTTGCCCAAAATTAGTAAATAGGCTGAGGAATTGTTTAGGGAGAAGAGAGTGTAGCAATCAGCTGTTCGTTCCCTGAGAAACCAGGCTGGGGCTTGGAGCGGGAAGGAAATTACTTTCTTCTTTCTGAAACTCGTGGTATCTTTATCAGGATAACGAGAACAAAAAATGTAACACTAACCTAAAATGCAGAGGATTCCATCAGGCTGAGATTTGCTGCTCTGTGTCAGGATGCTCTGAATATTTCGGAGGCGGCTGCAGCTGCAAAAGAAAGAGAATTTGTCCTCAAGGTCACTGTTGTGAAATGTCAGTTTGGGAGGTTGAAGAGCTGACCCAGCTCTGTTTTCTTTATCATATAAACTAAATGGACACACTTCAATTTGGGTATTTTTTCTTGACACATGGACCTTAAATCAAACCTGATTCCTGATTATTTCTGCCCACTAAAAGATGAAGTCCACAGCGCTGAGAGAAGACTGGAACCTGTAACTATCCCTTCTATCCACTCTGCTCTGTGTTAATCTCCAACCTGGCCAAAATTGCTGCTCAGGTTTGCTCTCACCAGGCCAGCAGCAATTCCCTTCTCTACCAAAGAACCAAAAAGCAAAGCAACATCAGAAGGGACCACAGGAGCACCTACATCCCAACAGGAATTTGGGAAAGAGGAGATTCAGCACCTCCAGCATCCTCAGGAGAATCATTAAGGTTGAAAAAGACCTCCGAGATCATCAATTCAAACATTAAAGAGAAATGAAACAATGTCAAGTCTTGCTGAGATTTTTTACAATCAAAATGAATGGTTTATTATGTAAATTTTAATTCAGCTGTCCAATATTTATCTTTAAACCAGGCAAAAAATCCATCTGCAACAGGCAGCCAGATTTTTTTATAATCAAAGTGAATAGTTTATTATATAAATTTTAATTCAGTTGCCCAATATGCATCTTTCAGCTACAACAGCCATACAGAGAGCAACACAATTTATGCTTCCAGGCAACATTCTGTGAGTTTGTTTAAATACAGATAAAAGACAAGAAATTTCACTGTTGATACTACTGAATGGGATTTCTTGTTTATAGACTTGTTTCTAGAACTATGAGCTGTTCAGCTCCAGGAAACAAATGTCTCTCACAGAAACACTCAAACAGAGCTAAATTTATGATCAGTTCAAACAAACAATAAAGTAAGGTCAAATATTTCTATTTTCAGCATTACTTTAGCCAAGTAAAAAAGCAAATAGGTCTTTTCAGCAATACTACAATTATTGTGCTCTACTTTCTCTGAAAGAATGAACATGAAAGGTTTCCATTATGGCTAACCTAAGTGAAATTCAAACATCACTGATAAAGGACAGACAACACTTCACTTAGAGATATTTTCATGGGAAGCACAAAGTCAGTGCAAACCTCTCCAGAATTAATTTTTCCCATTTTTAGGTCACATGTTTCAGTTCTGAATCCCTCAATTATTCTTTTCACCTGAAACTTTCCAATTTATATTATATATTCTGCTGGATCATGGAGGGATGGAGGGATGGAGGGATATTTTGATCCAGTCTTAGATATGGAAACAGAAATTAAAGCCACTGATGACAGCAAAGACACTTCATCAGCTACTGCAAGATGTTTGCCTAGATGGGTGACACCAGGAAATCCATGAAAACCACATTAACCTTTATGCTGCACACTTCAGCAACTACTAATTATTCTTTCTTTCAAACCTCACCTAAAACTGAATCTCAGAGCTATACAAAATTAAGGTTTTGCATCTTATTCTGACAGATTTTCATCCCATCATTAAACAGGAGCCTAGACCAGCAGGGTGAGAGATGATTCATTACAAGCCATGCAGTGCTCATATTTTCATACTTCCCATATCACGAGATAGAGAGCAGACAAAAAAATCCCCAGACTTTTCACTGTGGGCACAAACAAATTGGACTTGTTTCATTTGTTGATATGGAAACAGCAACCCAACTTGCACAAGCCCACAGTTATTTGAGGAGCAGCTGGAGCCTCTGTGAAAAAACAAGAACATGGAAGCAACTTTTTGTACAAAGCTGCCCATAAGTGAAATCCTTCTCAAAATGCTCTTGACCTGCCTGCAAAGGAATCGTTTCCATGATTCCTGAGAGGATCTGAAGGACAAATTGGAGAAAAAGCATGTGCAAGGACTTCTGCAGTGACACAGCAAGCAGCTCCCAGAGTGACTTTTTAATAAAACATGTTCCTTATCAGAGGATGCATCTTCTTGTTTCTGCTCAGAGTGAGGAAAGAAACAGTCAACAGAAAAAAATGCTGAGGGCACGAGAGGGAGATTTTCCTTCAGCTCCTCAGAAGCAAGATGTAATAATCCCTCTGCTACTCATGGTCAACTCTGAAGGCAAATTAAAGTAATTCTCCAGCCAAAACCAGGTTTTTCAGGACTGTGTAACATTTTTAAAACTTCTTGCGCTTTATAAACACAGCAGGAATATACAGCTTGATTTTGCTACCATTTTTCAGATATACTGATCACTTATAGACAAATGGAATGGTTAGAACCCAATTTGACAAAGAACAAGTATGGAAACTCAAGGGGAAAGATTTTTCCATTTATTAAAAAACATTACCATATGAAACAAGGTAAGCTACTCCTAAAATCGTTAAATTTTAATTTCAAAGGCTTCCACACAAGAGTGACCCACTAAAACACATTTATCATTTAAAAGAAGTAGTGTTATGAGTCTGTGCAAGAAGACCAGAGCAGAGAAAAGAAAAATAAATGGGATTTTTGACTTCTTGAGTTCCAGGAAAGTATTTTCTCATCAGTTCAAGTGGTGGGTAGAAAAGAGGAAGAAGAATTGGAGGAGAAGAGTTCTTGTAGGTTGGATATTTTTTTCCTTCCTAAAGTTTTCAGGTTAGGAGTTTTACTCTCCTAGAATTACTTTCATTATTTTTCAAATAAATTGTAACTTTGGTACAACCCTTAAAAATATTTAAAGTTCTCAGATGAAGCTGCTAAGACATTTCTGGCAAGTAAATCTGGATGCCAGTGCTATGTGTCCTGACATAAAACGTGAAAGCACAGAGCAAATTATATGTTCATTATTTCACAGCAACATGCATGACCAATAAAGATAATTATTTCATTCTTAATATTAAACAGACCGTTAGCAGAATATTTTTCCTCGCCTCATTTAAGAAGTGGTTTCTATGAGAGAATTCTTTGGAAAAGCTCCTTCACAGAAAAATTTTCAACGTCATTTCAAGTGTGGATAAATCATTACATTCAAAGGCTGACACAAAACACAGAAGACTAGTGTGCCTGAAGAAAGATGCCATTCAGAAATAGGGAAGAGAATAATTAGAATTCTTACAACATGGTTCTAAACAATACAGGCTAAACTGTGTATAAAGTCAGAGGGGGGAAAATAAAGGCATTTTCTTGGATTTCACATTAAACAGTCATCTGACAAAAACAAAGAGACTGTCCTGGGAACAAAAATCCGTGACTTTTCCCGTCTCCAAAACAAGAACTGACTTTTTTTACTCCTTTTCATTTTACCCCAGCAGCACAAATTCAAACGGAAACAACAACCTCCACTCAAACCTGTGGGCCACGGGATGCTTCCCTAGGAGATGTGGATCCACCACCTACACAACCACAGCTAAACCTACAGTAACTTGCTGCTGAAAAATCCCCATTAAGTATGTTTGGAAACACAGTCCCAAGGAAGCTCCAAAATGCTGGATTTCCATGAGATTTGGGCAAGACAAGAGCTGGAAGCTACTTATCCACCCATATCCTATGAGACAACTTCTGAAGTGGGTAAGAAGCTGAAAGAGGCGAAGAGGGAATTTTTGCACCACTTTTGAGCAGAAGATGGGGTTTCTCTGTCGGTTTAAGGCAGGATAAAATCTGCCGGTGCTGCAAGGGGCAGTCTCGCCTTCCCCGCCGCCTTTGTGTCTGCACTAACGATCTTGAAGCCATGTGTCAGGTCGGATCAGCTTATGGATCCAAACAACCTCCAGCCCAGGAATTAAAAAGAAAACAACGCTTTCAAACCGCAGCAAGCTGACCTGACTGCTGATGAAGGCAGGTCAAAAGGCAACGCCACGTTTTGGGGTGACATCTGGCAATAAAGTGTGCTTGGGCCAATTAAGGAACTGTACCTTGAGGTACTTGATATTCCGCTAATCTTGGACTAGATCCAGGAAAAAAGGGGAAGATAATTGACAATCATTAACTTCTAAGAATTAGTGCTCATCTGTTCACGTCTTCACACTAATTATGCAAAGTACCTCGCTTTACAACAGCCAGCCTGTCACAGCTTGGTAACAGACACGGCGCTGCAAGGCACGTCTGTTGGCAAATAAAGAGAATATTAACAACTGTGCCTTTCTCAATCACAAAGAACAAATACATTTCCTCAAGAAAGCCACGCGGTGCTCGAATTTCCATTCGATTGCGTTTATTTTCCCACAATGTGCTGCTTTTTCCCCCGCATCCCTCGTTGCTGGCTGGATTTAGCCTGCGTGCAAGCTGCCTTTTCTTGACGTGGTAATCCAGCGGCACCGAGGCAGCACCGATATCAGCACTGATCCCTGCCCGATTCCCGGTGGATTCCCAGAGCTGGGCTCACCATACGCCTGGCAGGGCTGCAGCTGTGCTTAACACCCAATTCAGCTGACAAAGGCTGGGATTTCGCTGTGTTCGGTGTGTTTCGCCTCATATTGGCAGATGTTTCGCTCCTCCCCCACAAAGGCTTGGCAGCTCTAAAAAACCGCACGTGGCCGAGGTTTGATGGATGGCAGGGAACGAGGAGGAAAATCGGAGATATCCCTGGCAAGCTGGGGCGAATCCTCGATGAGCAGGGAATAACTTGAATAGATTCGCGCTGTCTACCTAAGACAATGGTTTTAACATTAACTGCCCGATTTACCATAAATAAATAGAACAGAATGATACATCACGGGTTTTTTTTCCTCCCAAATCTCACGTCTTATTAACCTGCTGTTATTACCATCTGTTTCCACTTTACTCCCCGAAAAATCAAGTTTCGTTTTCTGGGGTCTTTTGTTGACCTCACGATTTCTATCAGAAACGTTGGCTGCTTGTATTTAGAGTCGAGGATTTCCCTGGATTTCCCACAGTCTGACATTATCCCCACCTCACTGTAGCTGGGAAAACAAGACACCAGAAGTCAAGCCGAGCTAAAGACTCTCAAAATTTCATTGATTTCAAAATAACTCTTTCGCTGCTTGGCACTCACAAAAGACAACGTTCACCCCCATTAACATATATGACAATTTTCCAGCTATTTTCCAAATTTCTCTGCAATAAGCATAGGGATCTATAAATAGGAGATCTAGTAATTTTTTAGGAACAGTGGGAAGTAAATATTAAAACTGGACATAGATAAATAAATTTAGACTCTGGGTGCATTTTCAGGACCAAACTCCTTACTTCTTGACCTTAAGTGGACAGGAATATTCAATTCTGTAATCCAGAGACCACAAAGCACACAGGAACAAGCCTGAATCTCTCCTTACTAAACATCTGGAGCTGCCTGATGCCATTTGCACATCACAAACTCGTGAAGTTGCCCATCACTTACACACCAGTCAGACCCTCAGCTTTGATGTTCTCTCTCCTTACCAGGCTGATCTACATGAACCATGAGCGTATTTACATTTTCTTAAGTTGCAGCAGGTTATGGAGAGCACCAACTATTCCCCCTCGAAAAACATTATCAGCTGAGAAAATGACAATAATTGAATAAGCAGCAAAGACCAGCAGCTCGAGGGTGATTATTCTGCCATGGCTCACTCTAATTAAAAGGACAGGGCACTGCCTGGCACTGGAGCAGAAATCAGAAGTTAAGCTACTGTGCCTCAAGACTAAATTCACCTTCAGGGCTCATTCCTGGGCCACAGCCTCTGGAGCCACGTGGCCAGAAAGCTCCAAATCAGATGCTCTGCCCTCAGTTCAAGCTAGATGATCACAAAGGGAGAACTCCACCTGAAGGTCCACGAGCAGCTGAGTCAATGCCGTAGCTCTGCTCCTCTCCTTGGCAAATTTCCCTTCTACCTCTCCATCAATCATGGGGTTCCACATCCCTCAATTTTCACTGTAGCAGACCCTAAGCATTCTTATTTCCCTAGCACAAAACCATCCATATTCAAGGAACGGGGGTTGTTCCTCTTTTTTTCCTCCTGTACTTCAGCAAGTTAAATCAGCTCTCCCCTTGTATAGCGAAAATACAGCACATTCCTTAAAAAAAAAATCCAGTGAAACTGTGCTCTTACAAAATGCTGAACCTCGGCATAATTACATAAGGAACACACGGGCACAGACAATCTTTCATCACAGACAAGTCCCCTACAAAAACTGGTTGGGAAACCACAACAACTCTTTGGTCCCGTGCTCCCAAATACCTCATCCATGGGAAAAAAGCCACATATTTAACCACGATGTGATTAACAACAGAACAGTTTAGAGCAGGAGGATGTTAAGCACAGAGGAAGAGACAACAGAAAAATTAACCCAAGGACTCATTTTGCATTTCCCCACACGGACACATGGTGAGAACTCATCTGTATTATGTTACCAACATGGATAATGAATCATGAGGATTTGCTTACTCTGTTTTACATAAAGGTAATTCAGATTGGGCGGGTGCAGAGCGCTCTGAAATAGAACAAATCTGCATTGATCTTCTGATGGAGATATTTAAGACAAGCACTTAACAGAAATTTTGTTCAGAAATGCCTGTATTCACAAGGAAAACACTCATTCACCACTAAACGCAGGCACATGAAAGATGACATCACCTCCCAAAAAGACTTCCCCTTTTTTGGGCAGCACTCCTCTCTGAGTTAAGGGATTTTTTCTTTCTATTTCCAAACCCATTCTTTACTCGTTACAATGTCGAGGGTCGCCAGCTCCCGAGGTGCCACATGGCAGACAAAAACTCTGAAGTACGTGGAAGAACTCCAAGAATTATCTCTGGCCCTTTCTCTAGTCTTTATATAGTCTGAAGAATTTTTCCATTCCCGTTTGGGAACTTGGGGGCAGGGGGAGGAGGGTAACGGATTGTTTTGTTTTAAGTTATTTTTATTAACTGCCTGCTATCTGCTGACTGCCTACGAAATTTATTGCAAACACTGGCCTCCATCTGGCCTGACAAGAAAAAATAAAAAAGAACTGCACAAGATTGAATGTTGAGGAGGAAAAAAAATTAACAGATGACATGGCTCCTACAAATGCACCAAATTACAGTTGCTGGCTGCATCTCCCAGTGGAGCTCAAAAGCTTGCAGATGTTCAGAGAGTCTGAATGTTCTCATGACAACTCTAAAACAGGGTCTCAGATTACAAAAATCAGTCAGGAAGAGGAAGGCTTGAGTGGAAACCATTTTCTCTTTCAGCATTTTTTTTTTTACCATCTTGGCATTTCATTACCCATCATGAATTTTTAGATACTTTACGTCTCTAAAGAAATAACAAGCTCTTTCTAAACAATTAAGATTAACGTATTCAGTGAAAGAATTATTTGAAAAGGTCACTTTTCATTCTTATTACCAATTCAATTTCTAACTGCAGGCAGAGAGGGAACATAACCAGCACAGAACAGCCATGTTCACGTCTTTCATGCAAGCAGAACAACCTCCATTTCTCTCTTTCTCACTGCAGAATTCCTCATTTCACTGGCAAATTATCCAAAAAGTGAAAATGCCTTTGTTCTCTTCTTGTACTAAACATAAAAAGCTATTTGGTTTTGGTGTTTGTTTGTTTTTTATTTGAATATCTACAGCAAACACAGACCCAGGTAGCTTGGCCAAGTGTTTGTTTGCGATTCACATGCAACGTCCCCATTCCCTTATTATCTGGCTTCCCACTGGTGAATACTTCCATGTATTGTGCTGTAACTATTGAAAGCATCAAGCACTTTAGTTCCTGGGTTGTCCTTTGTGGTACCACAAAACAGAATCATGGAATCATTTCGGTTGGAAAAGCTCTCTAAGACCATCGAGTCCAACCGTTACCCCAGCACTGCCAAGGCCACCACTAAACCTCTCGTCCCTAAGCACCACAGAAATGTCTTTTAAATGCCTTTTAAATACCTGGCCACTCCACCACTGCCCTGGGCAGCCTGTTCCAGTGCTGGACAATCCTTCCAGCAGAGAAATGTTTCCCAATATTCAACCCAAACCTCTCCCGACACAACTTGAGGACGTTTCCTCTATTCAAACCCTTCAGATAATGGGCTGCAGCCTCATACACATGGGTGCACCTTTAAGTCTCCGAAAGGAAACAGAACTCTGGCAACCTAAGGATACCTGAGCTGGCACCTGAGCTCCCACGGAGCCAATGCCACCATCTCACATGTCCCCACGCCCCAGCTCCTGTCAAGCCCTATCCCACATACTTCTGAAGCTCAGGACATGTCATCACCTTTGTATCCACAAGCCCCCCAGCAGGTGCCCACACAAATACAGCATCTTCTTTCTCTTCATAATCCCTCAGCCCCTCCCAAACCTCGGCTATCCCTACCCTAATTCACCTTTCCTACCTTTCACAAGCCTTTTTTTCCCCCCTACTGCCAAGGCAGCCCGTGCCTACCCCCTCCCAAATCAGTCCCAGGCTTATCCCTCACAGAAACACGACCCCGAGCCCATTCTCTGCACACCAGCCCCGCTCCAAGCCCCCCTTGATGTCCTCCTGCTCCTCCATCCATCGCAGCCTCCCACACATCCTCCTTCGGGAGGATTCCGGCTTTGCCAATCCCTACATCCACAAGGTCACATCAGGCCCCTGTCTGCCGTCCTGTCAGGGCCACCAACACCTCCCTCCTCGTAGCCACCTGCCAAATCTACCTGTCCTCATCAATCCTTTCCCTCCCGTTCTCAGCTCCTTTCATGCTGCTCCCGCTGCTCCAGCGCCCCCAAAACCCCCTTAATGACCCCAAATCCGACCGCAACACCCCCCACAACTCAGTGCCCCGGCACGCCAGAAATCCTCTCCTTAATGCCCCATCACTTCTGTTCCACCCCCAAAGCCGTGCACCCCTATCCGTCCCACCCCAACGCCGTCAATTAGGTGTTAAACCCTATTTTATCCCAAATCAGCACCGTCAGCTCTGTGAACACCCCACTTCCTCCCCCATCAAACCCCCTGACACCGCATCCTACCGCTTAAAACTCCTCCCCAACCCCTTTATCCCAGCGCACCTC